>JAHZMU010001371.1:0-14594 GCA_027743725.1 Rambutsinella grinnellia | reverse complement strand
TTCGAGGGAAAAATGATTTTATACACATGTCATGTTTCTTAACATCTTTTTGTGAATTTCTCTACGAGAGAAAACGCTTCATTGACAAAAATATATGGATGTGGGAAACGTGAATATTATGTTTTATCCTAAAAGAATTCCAACATTGTCTCTGGCTCTCATATCAATTTTTTTATCTTGTAAGATCACTGACAACTCTGCTGACTTTGCCATTTCCTCTTTTATATTTTAGTCTAGTCGATTTGGGGATGATGCGTTTGAACATAATTTCGCTTTTCTTTTTAACAGATCACCATCAACAAAAGACTTTCTCTGATGGGGAATAAATAAGTAATAAAAGGATGTTTATTTTTTTCCTCTCACTCTTTCTCATGTGCAAAGATATTCTTCATTTTTTTTATTGAAGTCCAGAGTTTATTTTGAGATAAGGGATGAATGTCTGTGGTCACCATTATCACCAAGAAGGGCAAGTCAAGTCAGAGTTGAGGAAATATATCAAGTTTGTAAATGGCCATAGACAACATATTTTTTATGATGTAAAGTGCACTAAATTGCACACTTTATTCTTCTCCACTCCCACCGCACACTGAAATACGGGGAAGTTAAGGACAAGTTTTCACTCTTCCGCTTTATCTGGGCCCTTTTACTACTTCCTTGAAGCGTGCGTGGAGAAGGAGAGACCCTGTCCAGGGAGAAAAATGGGGGAAAGGGAGGACATCTATTTATAGCTGAAACGTTTTATATATGAAGAGACGAAAGAGAAAAAACACAACAACAGATATGAGCCGGCTGGGAGAAACTTGCAAAAGAAAAAAGCTATTAAACAAGTTGCGTATAAAGTTTTTTTCAAGAGGGCTTCTTTTTCTTCCTAAAAATATCCATTTTTTTGAGGTTCTTACATCTTGCCGCCCTGTTTTTAGATGGGGAAATGTTTTCTTCCTTTTAGAAAAGGATGAAAGGCTTGATTTGGGTATTTGGTGTCTGCTGTCACCTTTATCGCCGCTGCCTTTTTTCTCGGGGAGAAATGGAGGCGCGATTGTGTGCTCTTCCACTTCCTGCTTTGCATTCAGACCTGTGATGTGATGATACGCGAGCCTCCGGTCATACGCTGAGAACTTGTTCCGTCTATATTTGCAATCAAAAAGGGAATTATATTTTCGTGCTCCCTTTTATTGTGTTATGCATACGAAATAGGTGTATACACAAATAAGTTTGAGGGAATCTATGACCGTCGGCGGTTCACTTTCGCTTTTCTTGAGAGATGCCGACTTTCGGGAGCTAGTCAATCTCTATTCATCCTTTTGTGCATCTCATTTTCACGGGGAAAGGGTTGAAGAAAAAGAGAAGAAGAAAAAGCCGAAAATTGTGTTTTTTTTTCTTATCTCGCCGGCAAAATAGCAATACTTAAACTGCTTTTTAAACGCAATCATGATATGGTCTATGTCAGAGAGAAGAGGGACTAGATAAAAAGTTTATTTTGCGTGGACAGAAAAATATCGTCGGCCCACACGGCCCAACATTTTCGTGTAAAACAGTGGGGAAATGTAGCCAACCCGGAAATTGAGTTGGAGTCGGACCGCAGAAAATATAAAAACTTTTTTTCTTCTCTCAATAAAAAAGTGAAGAAAAAAGTTTTTCTTGTACAATATTTTGTTATTATTCGGCTCTCGGCTAGAGTTAAGCTCCCGTTAATATTCTCTTATGGGGATTAATTTTTTATGGGTGTGAAACTACTTATTCCGCTTTTATTGCTTTCTCTGCATCCTCTCTTCCGGCTAGAAACTTTGTTGAAGGCCATACGCCACTATTTCTTGGCCTGGATTCCAATCGGAGAGAAAAAAAATGCATTTATTGCTGAGCCAAAAGCTAAGCTACTTTCCAATAGTGACCATTCCATAATTCGAAGTAAGCCAGTTCTACACAGATATCCGAATTATTGACACTTTTTCTCTTTCCGTCTTGAAAAGCCCAAGTGGGGGGAATGGGGAAAGGACATAAAAAGTGTGGAAGTATCTCGGGAGAGCTATAACCAGCATCGCCAAAACGACGAAACTTAACCATTCTCTCTTTAGTGGCTATTGGCAATCATGATGATGGCGATGGTGATGAGAGAGCTGAGAAAGAATTGCTTTTGCATTTATCCCGAAATGACTCGCTCTTTTTCTTACTCTCTCATTTGGATTAGCATTAGGGTAGTGGAGAAAAGAGTGCGGGATGGAATGGTTTTGAGTTGAGAGAGAAAATCTTTGAAGGTGATAAAACTTGACTGATGTTCCTTTGTCGGATGGAAGTGTGTGGATGTAATGGCGGTTGCTTATGTGGACGTCGTGTGTGACGTCAGCTTTATTGAAAACCGGGTATTTCACTACTTCTCTTAAAATATTTCGTAGAGAGAAAAAAAACATTTCTTTGAGGTGATATAATTCATAAACTAATATCATTAAGGACATGTGTGACGCTTTAGCAGAGGAATATGGAAAGAGGACATTTCTTGGAGAAGAAAAGATTATTTTGTAAGAGCTCTTCTCCTTTCTCTCTGAAATCGATAGAAAAGTTTAATATCTCTTCTCCTCCAGAGTTTCAGATGAGTTGGCAGAAATCTTTTTTCTCATTTACTTCCCTTTTTTCTTTCCTGTATCCCCGTTTTTATTTCTTGTCCTGTTTTTACTTACTCCCTCGTGGGCAGAGAGAGCGTCATGGACAAAAGTAAATAATAGGAGGAGAAATGTGTGTGTGAGAAAATGTTAGCGATCCAGAGCAACCGCTACTTGTTCTCTGTGGCAGTAATAAACGTTTCGTGATGGTGATCATCAAGAGCAGAGTCCTTCCAGAGAAATGGGACAGTCTCCAGTGCCAAAGGAGAAGAAGGACAGGAGGGAATGTTGATGCCAAAGTTATTTAAAAGGCTTCCCACTTTTTCTTCTTCGGAGCTTGATGCGGGCTCAAGAACTGTTTCAACTCTTCTCAGGGCCAAGCTCTTTTCTTAGAAAAGGATGAAATGCCTTCCAAGAAAAAATGGGCAAAAGAATGTGAGAAGTGCAGACTGCAAGGAGTTGAACGAGGCTGAAGAAACTTGTGCTTTGCTAAACATTCTTCTATTCTCTGTGACAATTTGATATAACTCCAAAGCGTTTGAGCTATTGCGAAAGAAAAGTTGCATAATTTAATTAAAGTGATGTGCCATTATGAGCTGCAAATTGTATTTTCGCTTTCAAAACAAGTCTGAAATAATGAATTGCAATTTGATCAACTTGTGTCTAGCCCATGCCAAAATACTTTGCTAATTAGGTGCGCACTCTAGAAAGTAAAAGCCTTTGAATAATGTTGACGGAGATGGGTTTGAGGAGCAGTACCTCTTCCACACTACTTAATGAGCACAAGCCTATAAGCAGAATAAATGTTGAGGATTTACACTCTTGAGAAAAAAAACTCTTTCACTTAAGTTGATGATGCACTTGTTGGGATGAACAAAGAAGGACACCATTTTTTAAATATGATTCGCAATTAAAGTTTTTCTGGGGGAGAGAGTGAGTCACCTTCTTTTGTCATTTTTGGCCACCAATTCTCCATTATTTTGCTCCTCTTCCAAGAATAATGATGATCGTTTGGGGAAGGACTTTGTGCTCAGGATTAAAATCAGTTTTTTTACATCTCCCTCGTGTATTCCTGTGTTCGGGTGAGAGTCTAGAGATTTGTACAAGAATATCGTTACCATCTCCAAGCATTCCGTGAGTGTTTAAGTGGAGCACAACCAAGTCATCAGATATGATCTGATGGAGTTGGGGAAGACCAGCATTTCTAACTGGAAGATTGGTTGCTTAGCAAGTCTGTGAGAGAAATGGGGAGAATAAAAAGAGGGATGCTCTGCTTCCGAAAAGTCTCATTCCAAAACTTGTAATGTTTTTATGTGATTAGAGAGAGAGGAAAAAATGAAATTGATGGCTGCTAATAATCCTCTTGCTCCCATTTACAATCCTTTTCAGTTGGCTTTATAACTGATGGAATTCTCCGAGTTGAAAGGGAGTCGAGAAAGAGAGAGAGTCAAAGTTTAAAAAATTCTGTTTGCTTTTCCATCAAATCCCGGTGAATGTTTATGCAGCTTGTGAAGTGTCAGAGAGGAAAGTTTTACGCCGGCGAATTCTCTATCTGCCTCTGCCTATTTTAATATACGGGAGTGAAGTAGGCTATTTCAAGTAGGTGAAGTGACAGTTGAAAAAGATAATTGCTCAACTACTTTGTATGTGTAGATGAAAGTCACTTTTTTTATAATCCTTTCTTTATATATCGTCACCATCACCATCCGGGCCGTGAGTGATGAGGGGAGCTCCTTATCTAATTATTGTAAACTGTAATTACCCGAAATATAAAGGGAGTATTAGAGAAAATTTAAATAATTGCCAGTCTCAACTTGTATAGCGTAAATGAAAAGTTTGGATAAAGCTATGTTTGTTTTAAGCTCCAGCTCGCACATCAACAGCGGCCCAATTTATGACGTAATTACAACCAATTTATATTTAATGAGCTTCTCAATGGAGTTTGTGTAATGGAGCGTGAATAAAAAACGGCTTAGTGCGGAGCGATGAACGTCTTATTGGTGGGCAATAAGCAGTTTTTATGATGTGGTATGGGAGCACTGGCATTAATCCTAGTCAAATCGGAATCCCATTTCCTTCCAAATAGAAATTAGCTGCTCATCATCATATCAAAAAGTATGATTATTGCGTAAGCCTTTTTATATATATGAACGTGATAAATCTTTTCCGGAGAGCCGTGAGCTCCTGCCATCCCATCGACTTGTAAACTAATCTCCCTTCTCGCCTTTCTTCTCTTTTGCTCCTCATTGAATACAGCTAATCTTTCTAGTCTGGAAGAAACGAGTAATTTCAAAGGTATTTAGAGAGTGTAAGAATTGGAGAAGGTATTTCATAGCAGTAGCTGGTTAGTAGGGGAATGGAAACACAATAGAAAATGGATTGCCTGAGGGGAGTAAAAAAAAGAATCAAAAGTTTTTAGAGAGGAAGAGAAGTCTATCGAGAAGCCCTAGAAATTTGTTGATCAGACTGATGTTGATGGGATGTGTGAGCAATTCATGTCGAACTAGTGAAATCCAAGCTCTCCTTGTCGCCAACAAGTCTTCGTTCTTTCCATGTCATGTCATGCATAAAAAGTATTTGAAACTTGTTAGTTTTTTTTCTCCTCAAAGATAAATGGAGAATGATGATGGCTTTCATTCTTAAAAATAGTTTATCTAGATCAGAACAAGCTCATCTTTCCAAACTTAATGTAAATAGTTAATATATAAGCTGGGTTGGATTTGATGTGCAAAAAATTTAGATATTTTTTGGAAGCTGTCATTCCCATCCGGCAAGTTAGTTGACGGCATGCTTAACAACGTTGACATGGCATGAGCTTAACTTGTAGAGTTAAGGAAAGTGATATGGACAGAGGGGAAATAATTTTTGTCTTGATCTTCTCTCTGATAAGTGAGATTGTGTGTTGTACACGAACTCTTTTCTCAGCTCCATAATAGCTAGTCTTTATGCGCTCACGTTGATAATGAAAATGATGAAGATGAAGAGTCTTTCCTCTTTTTAAACCATGTCTCCTTTCACAAATAGCTCTTGGTCATTTTCATGCATCCATCAAAGCATTATTCTTTTTTAAGGTGTGGCTCTACACCAAACCCTGCTTTTTGCCTCAATTAATTTTTTCTTGATATGAAAAATACATATTATATTCGCCTTTTCAGGCAGGCAAAAGTCGAAAAGTCTACGAACAGAGAGCAACAACTCTCTCGGCTCTTGGAGGCGTCTTCTTTTCACGAGAACTAACCAGTGTATCTGAGGTAGCTGTTGTTTTTTAAAAGATGTAAACATCGCAACTCTCTGCAAAAGAATAGCGGTGGCAAATGCTCAGGTGGCTTCAGGCTACAACTGTAAGCACCTCCAAATTACCATGCAGAGGGGGAAGGGACTTTGCTCATTCCATAAAAATTAACTGTTTCTATTAAAATGGTTATCATATCTCGGAGGGCTATAGAAAGAATAAAAAAATCTGTGAATAACTAGTAGCGGAAACACTCTTATCTCGTGTACGACTTCTTTTTTATAAGAATTATAACTTTTTCTCTTCACATTTCCTCCGAGAAAAATATGCGCTTTGTAATCGTGATCAGTTCTACGTGGGGGGAAATGTCTTACTTTTGTAAAGTGATTGTGGTAAAAGATAAGGCACGATCTACTAGTTAATTTGGGGGAAGACTACAAATTATTCTTGCACAAATATCTTCTGGGAAGGGAGAGGAAAATGTAAAGTTGGCAGAGATTATAGAGTTTGCGGAGGTTGTCATGTCGTGCAAAATAACTTTTTAAGGAGATGGCTATCACCTGTCTCGTTAAGAGGACGGCAACCCAATCGATATAAATTTTCTAGCTTTTAAAAGGTGGCCAATTAATTAATTAGGAATTCAACGAAAGAGAGATAATTAAGTTTAAGTAGAACTTGTCAAATTATTTGGAGGGACAGAGATCACTTTATGATTAAATTGGTCAAGATGAATTATGTTTGTGATTGCAATAATGATTTGATTTGCACAGGCAGACCTTCCCCAAAAAAAGGTTGTTTGTCTTGGTATTTCGCACCTGCATTGAGAAATTATTATCGTATCTCCCTTTTTTGATTGATGCGTTTTCCTCATCATTAGTAGTCAATTCAAGTGTGAAGGAACAAGCTCATATTGCTTCAAGCTTATAATAATTTGCCAAGCGGTGAGGTGAAAAGGGTAGCGATAGTGGATCCTCTTTCGAATCGACCCGTTTGATTGATAAGATGTCATGTCTTGATACGATATTAGTGCACATTTTTATGATAATTGAATGCAAACAAGTATGCGTAATGGTATGGACAGGTGTGTGTAGGTCTGCTCTGATGATGGTCATCACCTCCTTTATAAACCAGATCACAAATCAGTCCCGCCATCACCATAAATTTATAGCTGAGTTTGCTGACAACCTCCCTCCTTCTCCGTGTGCTTTCGAGTCAATTGAACTCTTTTATGTAAATGTTCTGTCACTGGGAGATTTACGGGGAGCCAATTGCCAAAATAGCAGGTGAATGAAGCCACACAAACTAAGTTATGAGTTGATTATTTGCTTTACAAGAGAATATTTTTCGATTCATCCTCAATTGAGAAGGGACTAGTTTGCGTAACAATAGGGCAAATTTTATTTTGCAAAGAGCTCCGCACAGAAAACTTTTGAACTTTGCGAAAGAAACGTTTTGAGCGGAAAGGGCAAACATTGAATTTGCGTTTGAATAGGTTTATAAGAAGAAAGTTTGAGTTGCAATAAAAAGAAGTTTTTTTTCTTAATCTCATCTCATCACTTCCCCTGTCACTTCCATCATGGAATATTATTAGATGGTTATGGAGTTTTCAGTGTAATCAAAGAGCTTGCTCATCATCATCCACCGGCATGAGCCTTTACCTCCCCCGGTGGAATGGGAGAGATGAAGTCTTGTACGTTCCTCTCTCTCTCTTCCCTCCATTTATTTCACCGCTCCTTTCATTTTCCTTCTCATCTCACTCATCCCTTCTGTTGGTGTGATTACAACCAGACTTACTCATGCATGGCTGGGCTGAGCAAACTCCGAGCTTGGGACATGGAGCGAGTAGATTGAGTAATGAAACTTCAACTTATATCTCCATGCGACAGTGAAAGTAAACTCGTCCTGGGAATAATAATGAACACATTCAACAGGAGAGAGAGAGAGTAGAGCGAGAAGTGACACTGATATTTATTGATGATTCCCTCCGAGTCTCATGACTTGGGGAATTCGTCACCAAAAGAAAAACTATTCAAGGCTTTCCCTTTCTCACTTTTGTATGGCGAAAAATGAAGAATGAAAAACGGAAGGGTAACGGTTTCCTCCTCATTCTTCCTTTCCATAGTGGGAATCATCTCAATAATGAAAAATATATCTGGGATGATCCCGTGCAGCGTGTGCCGGCTTTTCCCCAGTCCAAAAGTAATTCTAGGATGTGGAAAGGGAGAGAGAAAAGTTGGGTGATGATGACGGCATTCTTCCCCTTTGCTATTGTATGGGAAGCGTCATCATTCCAGAAAATGGAGCTAGGCTAGACTCCTTTTATTACCAGTCCTTTTCTTTTCCCTATGAATTATTTTTTATGAAATGTTTTTAGAGAAGAGAGAAAAGTGAGCACACTTTTCATTCCCGTAATTACAACCTGTTTCAACTTTAATTTCGGGATACAGTCTCAACCACTTCCGTACAAGTTGGTGGCGATCGATGCGGGAGGGAAAATTTGTTGAACTTTTGTGAAGATAATTACCATCAGTGTTTTAAACCCGCAGTGGTAGCTGAGCTGGAAAAGAAAGTTTAAAGGAAAAAAGTTAAGTTGATAATTGTTTGTTTTGGGAATCTCCCCCTCCTGAAAAAGCTGGAAGCTACACTGATAATTACAATGATGAAATACCTCTCATCCCTTCTTTCTCCATCGGAATTTAAATTATCAGGATAGAAATGGTAATGATTTTCAGAGGACAAAGTCCAAACTCTTGTGCTGAATGGCTCGTTCCACCTTTTCTCTCCTGGAGAGATTTATACCTCCATAATTCTAACCTGGAGGAAGGAGACAATAGCTTGAGAATTCCTTTTTTTTATGCAGGAAGCCTCCATCCCATTCCCAACTTCATTTATGGAGACAAAAAGTCCCTTTCAACTTGAAATTAATGCTGGTCTCTTTCCCTTTCTAAGGAAGAATGTAAATTTTTATGTCTTCTTTTTCCTTCTCCATCCAGCTTCCGGTGGGGAAAGGGAAAGTAGTGGATAATGGAATCTTCACAGTTTAATCGCATTTAAAGTTAAATGAGGAAGTGAGTTAGGATGATCAATAAGTTGTTACATTTTCATAAATATTTTACCTTCTAGAGGACAAATGAGGTGGTTGACATGCGTCTTCTGCTCCTGTCATACAGAAGCTCATCTTATCATCATCCTCATCACCCCAGACCTTTCAGAGTATTGTGTTCTTTCTCGTTTTCTCTTGAAAGGCGCGTGTTTCCCTCTTTCTCTCCACCACCACCAGAATTTATCAAGTTGGTTAGTTCCCGTTTTAACATGATGCTGGCAGTAATTGGCCACTCTCGAGAACATAATTTCCTCTCATAACTCATGCATGACTGAATCTCCACTTCCTGTGTCCTAGCCCTTCTCCAACCTCGAGCTCCTCAGAGCTTCCTCAACCTACTCAATTCTTTTCACGGTTACAAGTTGTGAAATGAGTAGGGAGAAATCTAGTTAGTTCCACTTCCTCATCTTTATTACGATCGCTATTCTCTTTACCTCACCTAACGTTTCTTCTGACTTTCCCAACTCATCTTTCAAGGCTCTACAATGTTTTCACTGAAAATATTAAAGTTAATTGATTTTTTAATGGAAATGTTTGGTTTTTTCCAATACTTTAATTATCTTTTGTTTAAAAAAATGATATTTTTTCCAATAAGGGAAACAGAATCTAATCAAGATAAATAACTAGCAGGTTATTCCCCTCGGAACAATCTCCTCTTTGGAAAGTGTCGCTTCAGGTTTCGCTCCGCACGTGTGAGACATTTTTAATAAGGTCGAATTTGTTTTTTTACAGTCGCATCTTCTCTCTCCGGCTTGCTTACTAAGCATTAAAATATTTCATATAAAAAACTAATTATAAAAAGAGATCAATTATAAAAAGGGTATTTTTTGTCTCGCTTTCTTTCTCTCCGGTTCAGGCTCTCCACTAAAGAAATGTGAAGGCTTACAACAGGAGAGAGTAAGGCTTCCACTTTTTTATTTCAATTTTGTTGGAACTCTGCATCCCCTGTTTATTTGGATTTAAGGGAGAGAGATTCTTTGCGAATAGTTTAATTGAATTCCGTGAGACAGAGTCTGGCTTCAACTACAATATCCTGTGAGTCCGCTTATGTAAGAGGAAAAAGTGCTCTTGTATTTATTCAATATGATGAATAATATAGTAAGAACAGCTGGAACAAGAGAAAAAGTACATGAGCCATCTTTTCCCTCTTCCAGGAAAGCATAAAACTCTAAAGTCAGAGGGATTTAGTAAGGACGGCTGCCTCGCTCTTTCTCGTCGTTCCAGACGAGAGAAAAAAATGTATTCAGTTAGAGTTGAATTTTCGGAGGATTTGGAGAGGAGAAAAAGGAAGAAAAACACTTGTTCCCAACAACTGCCATCATCATGATCATCCGCTCCCTTCAATTATTATTATTTGAGACAAGGGAAGAGATCAGATCGGTTTCCATCACATGGGCAGAGTCACCTCGCCATTTGGATGGTTGCCAACCTTTGCTCTGGTGAAAAAAAAAGACTCTCTCTTCTCTCTTTTTCTCTCCGTGAAGAAAAGCAACAAATATTAGTTTCCTTACGAGGAACACGCTCATATGTGGTCAGAAGGAATCGGAAATCATCCTCCCAATTTGATCGAAGCTTGAGAGGAAATGAGAGCGTACATAAAGGGATCAAGTAGTATGTAATTCCATTGTAAATATGCATGTGAAAAGGGATCGAAAGCTTTCCAACTAGTTTCCTCCCACAACCTTCACGATTCCATACAATTACTTTGTACATAAAAGGATTGAGAAGGATTTAAAAAGCGAAAGCGGTGGAAAAAAACAAGCAATTTTTTAACTCTGTTCGTTTGACAGCCTATTGGATATCGAGTGGAACAACTCATTTGTTGACAAGCAAGTAAGCTTGTGCAGGAGGAAGGTGAAAGCCGTGCACAATTTCCTTTTCTAGAGAGCAAGGGCAATGGCTACGTTGTAAGTGCAAAGTTTCCTCGTCTCGCTGACTTTTAAAAAGGAAAATGCATTCATTTTTGGGTGCACTTCCTTTCCAAGAAAAAGGACCAAGTGGATAATGGAAGGAGGAAAAAGGATTTTTTTCTCATAGAAAGCTTTTCTCTCTCTCTTTCTCCGATAGAAAGAAAATTCCCTGGTGTGTGGGCAAGTCTTGGATGGCGATATGTTGAGAAAGGGAGAGAGAAAATGGAGAGTAAGCATGTAAAGATAAAAGAGTCTCTTCTACCTTGTTCCCTGTTTGTTTGTTAATGGGACTGTTTCAAGTTGGAGAAAGAGTGTTCGCCTTCCTCCCCGAAGACAAGGAGAAAGAAGTTGCTCGTTGGGCATGTTTTGTTGTAACATTTTCTGTTCTCTCTCGCGGGTGGTAGTGTTAGCGGGGAAAATGTGATGTTTTGTACATTTTTACATGAATTATTCCAGCCCTGGCGAACAACTGTGTGGATCGTGCTGGTAGAGTGGCAAGTGGAGCGGTGACAGTTCCCGTATTCCACTCCACTCCACTCTAACAGTCCATGCGGAATATCTTTTCAGCTCACTCCATTTCCCATTTTTACTCTCGGTAGCAAACTCTCTCTTCCCCTTTAGCTTTCTCAAGAAGCCTGGAAGAGGAAGAGGCTCGCCTTAATCTGTTTTTCTCTCTTTAGTACGCATCTTGTTTTGTCCATCATCGCCTTTGTCTCCCACAACCACTCACTACTCCACTCCAAGATATGTTAATGCGGGCTTTATGCTTGTGGGACCCCGCACTACCACCTCCCTCCTCCAGTATATTCTTTCCCAACAGGAAAAGATAAATGAGAGTGACATTAGTTACTTCGCTTGCAGACTGAGTTACACCAAAAAAGCAACTAATGAGCCACAAGTTTACTTTGCCTCTTCCTCGGCTCGCTTATAGTTGAAATAAAAATGGGGAAGTGGAAAAGAAATTATTTTTATTCTGGAGAATAGACTCCACCACCCATAAAACATAATCCTCACATATATTCCTTTCGGGGGAGGGAATTGTACATTCCCATGGTAATGTAGTGCTTCCTCTGGAATCCTCCAGCCTCCCCTTCTCTCTCCATACGCTTCACTTGTTATTATTGTTATTGTTCCATTGACTTCCTAAATACTTCTTGTCCTATTTTCTTTGCCTCGAGAGGAGGAGAAGTTTTGAGTGAGCCTTTCTCTCCCAATCTCCCTAATATCATAATGCGGAGGGGAGAGTGCTGCAGTACTCTTCTACTTTGCATCTCAAACTCTATCAAAAAAACTCTGTACAGGTATGAGTTTCTAACTTTCCAAGAGATGATCATTTTCTTTTGAAAATACAAGAAAACAATCGTCTTCTCTTTGATATTATCCCGTGTAAAGAGTAGAGAATCACAGAGCTCCTGCTGTTCCCACTGACATTCGAAACTCGGCATAAAGCATAAAAAATATTTCCATTATCTTAATGGCACTAGCACGTCAGTGAACGTGTGGTAATTGGAGATGATATAATGGAGCATGAGCTGACTTTTTTCCCCGTGTGTCGTGTGTGCGTTTTGTCTGTGTGCAGTCTTGGACGAGTTGGTTCCTCTCTATTTGACTTTTGCGTCCTCGTCAAAAGCCCATCATATATATGTGGTTTCGCCACACAGAGTAATGATACTCCTTGTTTCCCTTTTATTATCTACGAGTGTAATTGTTTTGTAGTTTTTGGCTTTACTTGGGAGACATGGAATATGATTCATGACTGTCATTAAAGTCAAGAAGGAAAAATGCGTTTTCTCATCTCTATGTCTAAACCATCAGAGGAAATTTAACAATGCTATTGTTCAGATAGGCCACTTGACTTTGTGGCGGAGGAGGGCAAGCTTTTGCAAAATAAGTGAATAATAATTGTTCTCTAACAATTCAAAAACTGCAGAGTTGGACCCAGAGTTTAAATGTCAAAATGTTATAACCCATTTCAAATACTGTCAACAGCTAATGTCAGTATTTTGCGAAGAATTGGAGAAAACTTTACCTTCAATCAAGGTCATTTATTCTGTCATGATTTTGCGGAGAAATGATGATTGTAAAGTAGCAGGGAGTAGATCATGTCATGCTATCACGATAACGTTGTATTTCGTCGAACAGTTTAAGAATTATTAGGGGAGGGAGAAGCTGTAATTAGTAGCCTACTTAAGGAGACGATAAGATGATGATTAGAAACTCCAAGACCATCTGACAATGAACAAAGGCTTATCCTTTTTGCCAGTTGCAATCACAGACATCGCCGGTCATCATTAGATAAAAAAAAGTAGGAGGGGACGTGAGAAAAATATCTATACATTTTGTGTAAAAAAATGGATAATATTTTTGTCAGACTATAATATTTTGTTGGTGAAACACGCACAGCATGACGAAGAGCAAAGAGAATGGTGTGTGAGGTATTGGTAGAGAGACTGTTGGGGAATAAACAGGATCATTATAATAATACGATAAAAGTGGCGTTGTTGAAGTTATTGAGAAAAAGAAACTCGTTTGCAATACTTTTCCCAAATGTTGATGCTTAATGGATGGAGAAGGAGGCGAGTTGTGAGATCATTCACGGAAATTTTATATGCACAGAGTGAGAGAGAGCGCTAAGGCAGTTGTGTTTTTTCATGATAAAATATTTTAGTTTTCTGGACACGGTCGAACGATCTCTGTGAATATTATTGAGTATTCTTTAAGGAGAGACTCTTGGTTTTCGTGCGATATTTCATAATGAATTATTTTATTGGCAAGTATTGATAAAGAAGGGGGCCCAGCAGGGTAGAATCAGGTAGTCCTGCTTATTTTCCACTAAAATCTTTTACGCTTTTGTCCTCCACGTTTTTGCTTTGAAGAGGTTTTATACAGCTTTTCTCCCATTCTGATTTGATTGGAGGAGCAACTTGAAATTTGAGAGTGATCTTGTGCACTGCATACAAAAGAATGGCATAGACTCTGAGAGTTTTTTGTTTCGAGGAACGTGAGAATATCGTTCCCTGTTTGGTTCAATGTGGCAACTCGAAAGGGTGTCGTAAGAGCCGAAGAGAAAAATTGTAGCTAAACAAGAAATGTTTGCATTGTAATATAATAGGTTTAAAAAGGATACGCGGGGAGGGAGATGGCAAGAGAGGAAAAGTTTCTTTTTGTGATTATTTCCAGAATATATAAAAAAAATTGGGAGAGGAATTCCAAACGTTTTTTGATCAATACATGCATGAGCAGATTTGTTAAAGGAGGAGGCGATTTCCCATTCATATTCCCTTCACTTGCCATCCCGATCACTGGCATTTGGCAACATTGTCTTTGTATTGTTTCCACGAGATAAGAGGAGAAAATGGCCCATTAAAACAAGTTAGTTAAGAGCAAGACTAAATTTTGTTGATTCTCGGCGAGGACAGCAAATAATAGCTGGTGTGCTCCTTTTCTTTCTCCCTTTTTTCAGATAAATTCTCTCATCTCTGGAATTCCATCGGATGGAAATATTTTTTTCTTTCGTACACAATAGAGAAGGAGAAAAAGCACTTGAAAATCACTTGAAAGAATCTTGACATTTGGTTTTCTTGGCCGATCTATGTCTTTTTGTTCGTTTTTGCTCCACCATCACCGCCGGGCTTTCTTGATAAATTGAGGGAAGAATGTGAAAAAATGCGGTGGCTGGTAAAAGCATCCACCTCCAGATTGGGGAATAATGGGAGAGGGGAAAAAGTTGAAGAATTTTTCTTTCACTCTCCCTC
>JAHZMU010001370.1:0-12855 GCA_027743725.1 Rambutsinella grinnellia | reverse complement strand
ACGCCGTCAATCAAAGGGTATAAGTAAATTTCTGCGAAATTTATCGTATAGCTAGATAAATGTTCAATTTATTTAATAGCATGCACTATTCAATTGTAACCGCTATTACATTATCTGATATGCTTTGCTGAATCCTAGTTTGATAGACTTAACGCATTGCACAAAAAGAAGTGTTTTCGCTGCAGGTTTATAATCGAATTAGAATCAGTTCTAAAACTTAAAGCGGGTACTGCGTGAACTGCATGTGAATGCGGATAGAATCCCTTTCAATGTTTTTTGTGTTAGAAAAGACAAAGATAAAATTGTAAAAAAGTTCCATGCATTTTGCAAAGCATTTGTTTAAAGAGAGTTTAAAGCTATCCTTTTAATGCTATTACCAATCGCTTGCTGCATGGCAAAACTTCGCCTATAGGAAATATCGTATGCTTAAATGATGCTACTTAGGGCCGTGATTCTGCATTTGTACCAGTGATTATGGCGATTTGCTGGTATTGAACCTTGCTGGTGATTATGCCGGGTGCTGTTCAAAATTGTTGAAGAACTTCTTTTAGAAACTTGCTTTATAAAGTATTGTATTAAGAAAATTCGTTTTTAATATAAATGCTAGTTTGAAACGTCTTTTCTGTAATTATTTTTTACGGTTGGTTTTCGTAAAAAGTAAAACTGAAAAAAACTGCTTTATTTTGCTTTTAAATTTTTGTTTTGAAATATGGTTTTAAATGTTTTTCTAAATTCACACTTATTGTTTTTTAGTGCTTTGATATCAAAATTGCGGACACAACTGTTTTGAATTCTATTGACCCATATAGAATAGCAGGCCGGCAGTGCGCTCGGCTTGAAATGCTTGTGTTATTTAAAGTTCAAAACAACAATAAAGAACTTCTCCCAAAAGGATTTACAACTCCAATTAAAATTAAAAATAAGGGGAAAATTCCATTGAATATATGCACAGGCACTTGTGGAGCTCGGGACGAATCGTTTCAGTTAAGTGCAGCTTCGGTTCATAGGCTGTCGAGGACAAATCCATTTGGAAAGCCTTGCTGAAGCAACTATAGTTTACAGTTTAGCTGCTATTTGTAAATGATTGCTTACATTACCAGTAAATCTAAACATACATGTTAGAAATACGGTTCTTAAAATTGTAAACAACCTTTAAAATGTTAAATGTATAAAGTACGCAATAAATCATAAAAACAAAATAACGTCGGAGAGTCCTCCTCATCTGCATGAGACTATTAACAATTCGCTATGCGATAAAATGGCAAACCCTGCCCGTAGTTTATATCGTCTGACTTAATACCTTGTTCAAATAGGAATAATGATTTGTAAATATTGTATTATACATATGTAGCTTGCAGACACACCTCTTATATGCTTTTAAGAACTAGAACAATAAATAAAAATTAAACTGCCTGTTATGTATTATTTATGAGCTATAGTTAAAAACTGGCAAAACTGGAATTACTCATAGATAATGCCAATTTTTCAATTGGTTTCGTTGATAATTAGAGAGATAATGGTTTAAGCTTACGAAGATATTACAAATCTGTGACCCATGCAGAACAGGGTGTTTCCATTTTCATGACACTTCAAACCTAGCAACAATGTTTTGTCGGAGGCAGCTACTGACCCATCCACAAAATGTGGAAAAGTCCACAAAACTTTTTTTCAAAATCCATCCACAACTTGTGGAAAGTCCACAAAACTTTTGTGGAAAATCCACAAAACGGATATTTTGTGGACAATATACGAATCATTTATAAATTTGTGTAAATAGGCTAAATATGAACTTTTGTGGAAATAATTCCTAAAACTTTCAAAATTCGAACTTTTGTGGAAAGTAATTTCCAAAATATTCAAAAAAATGGAGATTTTGTGGACAATTTACAAAATTTACATTTTGTAAAGAAATGAGTAAATATTTTAGGAAAATGCATAAAAGTAAATACTTGTGGAATATATTACGCGGGAAATTCTACAGAATTAGGATTTTGTGGGAAAAGTAATCAACTATGAATTACTATTCGTTTGAAATCATCTTTACTTCAATCTAATCAATTAGTTGCTAACAATATTTCAACAACTATTTAAACCACTTTTTATGAGCGTGGTCAACTCAAATTTAGTTTTGGCAATTTTAAGAATTAAAAAAATTGATCTTAGCTGGAATTGGCTAAATTTTAACTTTTGTGGAAAAAAGTATTTAAGAATTCTAAAAACTGATATTTTTTTAAAAAAAATTTGCAATAATTTCTATAAACTTAGATTTTGTGGAAAATCTTAAGAACTTGCATTTTGCAAAAACCAACGCAATCTTTTATGAAAATGCATAAAAGTGAGTACTTGTGGGATAACTGGTGCGAAATTTTTTACATTATTATCAATTATTATTTAGGATTTTATGGAAAAGTATTAAAATAGGTTAAGCCCCTCCAGCCGAAAATCGAATTCCCAGATATTTATATTTAATCACATTTTGAGCGTCTGAAACCGCCTGAAATGATTCATTTAAACTTGGCCTACTAAATATACACAAATGGTGATTAAATAATTCTCGACTTTCAATTTACAAGAATTTAGTGACGACAGGAAAGTTTGAGCCTTTTAAAAAGGTAAGTGCAGCTTTAAATAGCACTAACTGATGTTATTAGCTACTCTTTCGCTAAGGAACTTCCAGATGGTGATGCGCTAGTTACACTTTCTTTCCATTGCTCAAGGCGACTACTCTGAGCCTCATTGATTGAAAGAGATGAGCTCTATACAGGAGGATTTGGAAGATGATACTCATCGGAATCAACGCCCCGCTGCCCATTCTTACCAACCCTTCTATATTCCCATTTACTTTTAAGCATTTTAGTTTCTTTGCGAAGTGCTTCATTAGACATTTCACTTCTTTTCCTCCAGCTATCCTTTAAGTTTTCATAGACTTTATCTTCTGCTTTCTCCATAGATGGATGACCACTCACAATAATACTCTGTTTTTCTGTAATAATAAAATGGGCAATACAAGGCATCTTTTTTCTCCACTTTCACTTTTTTCGAAGCAATAAAGAATATGTTTATTTTTATTGAGTCTACAGTATTGTTGGCTTTCAAGAACCTAAAATATAACGAAGCAAATTTAATAAAATGCAAGACAACTCGCTTAAAATTTAAATGAATGAACTACTTTCGATTCTGTTTACTGTTTACATAGTGCTTTAAAAATTGGACTGGGCCATAGTCACTGGGGGATATGAAAAGATTGACTTTTCCACGATCAGTTTCAAATTTGTTGCAAACCATTATATTTTTCCAGTCTCTATTGAGCTCATTAAAGCAATCTCCCCTTGAGTCAATTTCATTCCAGCTTTTTACAACCATCCTTGTTATGCGGATGGAAAAGGCGGAAGTTCAAGCTTGACAATTAATAGTGTAAAGTTTTTAAAGTAAAGTTCTGCGTAGCTATTAACGCAATGATGGAAACATAATTTTTCGAAAAGTGCAATTAACATAAAGCAAAGCATGTTTTTAAAGGCGTATTTTATTCGTAAAATAATTCAATTTAAAACGCTTACAAATCATTTAGCTTATATATCAGTACTTTTCTCAACTAACATTTCTTAAGAACAAGCGCTGTACTAAAAAATATTTCCACCGGTTAGTTTACTGATTTTTTGTATTTAATTTTCAGCCGAAAACCTCTACCAAATATTTCAAACATTATAATTTAACAATGTGGATAAAATACTCGATTAATTCATCACACAAACTTTTTAAGCATTTCTACTCATTTGATTTTGAGACACATTCAACATACCAAGCCGTATTAATAAAATATGAAGATCCATTGTGAATAGAATTTTTCTTTGTTTTTGCAATTCCATCATACAAGATTTTAGGAACTGAATTAAAGACAGTAACAAAGTGTCCAGGTTGCATTAGAGTGTACGCAAACAATTTGAAAGTCTTCCCAAGGACCTCAACGATTTCAATATTTTTCAAATTGCTTTCAAGGTCCTTATTCAGACTAAACGCAATAACTGGCAAAGGTTTGTCTTTGTGCCAAGAATGGGTTTTGTGATATGGATGAAAACAACCTTTGCAACATCGAGTAGCTGGCCCTTCCCTAAGCTTATCTAGAACATTTTGCATTTCAAATCCCGGATAATTTAGCAATGTCTTTTTGACATTGAATGAGGACTCAGAATTTTTACACCAATCAGTTTTACATGTATATGAACATGTCAACCGCATAAATGGAAATACTTGGCTAAGACCATAAGCTAACTCCGTACTCCAGCAATCGAACTTGCCTAACTCTGGAAAGTTTGTGAGATGTTCACAATCAGCGTCGCTAAAATCTCCGTTATCTAGCCACAATGTTTTGACTTTATCGCGAGATTTATCACCCATATTCAAATCAATTGTTTTAAAAATTTCCTCCAAAGCTTTTCCAAATTTACCATTTTTCTTACTCGTGAAAATTGAACTAAAAAATGGCCTAGCACTGACAATTTGCTTGTAAATCGTGTACATAATGTACAACTGATTATCAAAAGAACAAGTGTTAACTATTTTAATCTTTTCAGCCGACGTAATATATTTTCCACCCCATCCTAAATGCGGTTGGTTCAAAATTCTTTCGCCAAGTTTATCCTTCGGTCGAGAGCGCTCTTCTTTGAATCCCTCCTTTGCCTCCTCTGGCTGCTTCTTGGCGTGTTTGGAAGTGCGACGAACTAGACGGAATAATTTGTAAACGTTATTAACTTGAAAAACTAAAGCATATTATGGAGCAATTGGTTTGTCAGTATTACCGGCTGGTGAAACTTGATCTTTAGATTTGTCATGTTTAGACTTTTTGCGTGGGAGTTCCTTAAAATTATCCTGGCATTTGCGTTTCCTTACGCGGTTTCAGCAATATTATCCCTGTTTGCGCGATGTCCACGAGTTTTAACCTTCTTCATATCAGTGTTATACCGGTTCAGCATTCCTACATAATCATACAACTTTTAGCTAAGATAAATATATAAGTGAGCATAAATGTATATTTCGTATGATTCACCATTAGCAATTTCAGCATGATTTCTTAGGAACTGAGCAGGTGTCACGTTTTTATTTTTCTCGTGGAGATCATACTTGATTCTCTTAAAGTAATTTTCTAGAATAAAAAGGAACGTTCTAGTTTGTATGAACTCGTGTAAATAAAACAACATGGCTGTATTTAAATTTAAAAATATTATTACCAACGGGAGATTGAGTGTCACTAGTTTTACTTGGGTCAATTCCTGACACAGCAAAAATAATTTTACTGAGAACCGGAGCAAACGGAATCACACTCCTTAAAAAGTACAAATTCAGTCCAGTATTGTAATAAGGATTTTTTCTCATCTTTCTAAAATGAGCTCCTTCGATTTTTCCACTCTGGTTATCCAACACTTGGCTCTTTTTCAGCTCTACATGGGTCATGAGCCCATACATTCCAAATGGCGATTGCTTCCAAAAAGTCTTCTGGTCATTGAGGGATTTTACGTCAACGTCTTTCAGCCTTACAAAGCCTTTCACGGAGAATTCTAAATCAAAAAACAATAAAAAAAGTTGTAAATGAATACAATGGGTGTTTTTAATTTAAATAAATCTTATAAATATTGAGAGCTAACTTTTTTCAGCTTCTGCAGTTTTAAGAGAAATCAAATTTAGCCGTTCTTTAACAAATGGAGAAAGATACTTGCTAGCAGAAAGCAGAATAATGTCCATTACAACGCGCTTGAATGATGAGATTTTTTCATGTTGACAAGGCGGCGGACAACGTGCTTCCAAGTTTCCAGTAGTTGATTTTGTCCGGGTGAGCTTTTGTACGCTTTACGCAATCTTTCCATGATTGCCTTGACAATGTGCCATCTGCATACATGAATAGGAACGTTGTCAAAAAGCTGTTTTCCTGTCCAAGCGATCCAAATTCTTTGAAAGTAATACTGGTTGACAGGTTCGTGAAAGTAGGAAATTATGCCCGATAGCATAGCTGGCGAAAAATCGATTTCAACTTTCTCCACCCTCTTCATAAAATTCCTATCTTCGAAGGAACTTGTATAGCTAAAATTGATTAAAACATTAGCTGTAAGTTATTTTGTTGAGTAATATTATAAGGTTTTCAATTTATTCAATCTTACAGTCTAAAAAACGACTTCAGCATTTGGTTGACTGCGTCGGAATTCTGGCTTGCTGAAATCATTTCTGCAAGTGCAACTGGGGATTGCTTTCGAACTACACCTTTGACCACAAGTGCGTACAAGAAAATTCTAGCAGTGTCCAACGGCTTTCGGAATGATCGACATATATTGCTGGTCGCGTCCAAATGTAGAGAGATTGCGTTCCGAGAGGTAAGTTTATGAAAAAGCTCGACCGAGGCTGGCAATACCATTGTAGTGTAAAATGGAAATACACTCACGTGTTGTGTATAACCACAGTGATCCCTTTTCTTGATTTCTTCTTGAAACTGTCTGTGCTGTAGAATAAGATCAGTGAAAGCGTCCGGGTGATGACATTCTTCTTTACGAATCTAAATACAGTGAAAGTTAAAACAGGCCCGTACTGCGGTTTGTCCCGGCCTAGTGAAATTTTTTTTCAGTGTGTCCCGTTTTACGTACATCTTTCATTAGTTCACTCTTATGCGCGAAGCGCCGCAAATTTTATAATTATGCACTCTGAAATGTGTCATTTTTTACAATTTTCTACTATCTTGTGGTTGTGATTTCTACATTTCCTTATTATTTTCCCGTTATTCCCCGGCCCCTCCCTTCCCCGGCCTCGTGTTTTTCAATATCTAGCACTACCCTCAGTACGGCCCTGAGTTAAAAACATTAATCAACCAAAATTATTTAATCAAGTTAAATTTGTTTAGCTCATAAAAAATATGTAAAAAAATATATTAAAAGGACAGAACAAAATGTAAATAAAATTTTTGTACAAAATTATTGGATTGTTCTCCTTTCTTTAAAATCAGAAAAAAAAGATTAATTATGTACTAGCTTTGTCTAAATGTGATAGAAGTTTGTAAAGCTACGCAGTATGCACACGAAGAAAATTCAATCAAAAAAGTCTAGATTTAACAAAGCTAAATACAAATTGCCGAACCTCTGCTTTTAATAATTGAAGGCAGCGCAACGATTGCAAATCCCTAAAGTTTCCACATGCGGCCTTCTCAGGATCTCCTTTTGCATGGAGCTCATTCAGGACCTTTGACGGGCGTTCATGTTGGAGTTTGGCTTTTAACTCTTGCCTTTTGTTTCCCGTGAGAATATTATAGGCAGCCTCACTTGTATGAGTTGGAGTTTTGCGTTTGTTCGTCAGCCTTAAACACATAATCAGAATACGCAATATAAGTTCTTTAATTAACCACGCTATTTGGGCTAATCTATTGTGCAAAATTTGAAACTTACTTCACTTGGATTACTATTACTTCCTTAGTTTTTGCCGGAATTTTCTGGACGTGAAATGAGTAAGACGACGGACATCCTTCTCGCCTGCACTTTGCATAAGCTCGAAAATACTTCGCTTTTGAATCTTCAAGTTCATAAGGGCTCTTTACAAGTTTTGAGTGAAATTTCAAAACGCAAGCCTTATTTGTTTGGTTAAAATGCCTTTTGAGCTCAATATCAATAAGGCCGCGATTTTCCCGATGAATCTCCCGACCTTCTACCATTTCACGGGTAACTATCCTCTTCCACTCCTTTCGCGAAAGTTTAATCTTAAACGTCGTTTTCCACTCTACAGGATAGCAAATATTCAAGATGAGAATATTTTCTATATACAATCAGTTAGAAGTTATAATATTTTCTTACGGATTTTGTCAGGAGAGATTTGCTGCTTCTTTTTCTCTGCAAAAACATTAATCAATTAGTGTTTGGCATTCAGAAATAACCGGCTCGAATAAAATTTATTCTTACGATTTTTAAGCGGTTTAAAATCTGAGAAGTCTGAGTCTGCAAATAAGTAGAAGATGTTATACGTTTTAATAAGTATTGTACCACAAATAAAACTGACTAAAATATTTACCAATTTCTCCCGTTGAATCGTCATTTTCATCGCAGTGATTGCGCTTTGGGGATTGAGGCAAGTCTTTATGTGAAACAGAAAATTTCTTGGATTTATTTCGGCGTTTCTTGGTTGCACAGCGTTGTTTTCCTTCAGTTTTGGAATACGGGGATTTAGTGGCAGATTTGTGTTCATCGTCGTTGCTAACGTTCGCGTGTGAATTCAATCGTGAGTTGCTCGCACATGCTTCATCTGATACAAAAATTACGATTCGAAAGATAAAAATAGATATTGTTAGTATCCTAATTTAAAACTAATTCTTTATTAAGAAACGTAAAATTATTTGCGAGATTATTTCTTGCAAACCATCTTTGACGTGTTCGAAATGATGCCAAGTTAACTATGTTAAACTAGCAAATGCAATCCCAAGATTGATTAATATCTACTTTCCCTTTGTCTCTTGCGATTTTCATTTGGACGCCATTTTATGGTATTTTTGCTTAGCGTTTACAGTATTTACCTTCACTGCTACTGCTGAAGTCTGCAACAATTCCAATATCGATATCGCTATCCATAGTTTCTGTTCCAGAATATAATTAATTATTCCCTTTGACACAAAACAAGGCTTCTCACATTGTGCAAAGACTAATTTAGCACAGAACTGACTTACCATTATTCTGAGTTTGGGACTTCTCATCCTTAGCCATGGTTTCATCGCCTTCATTGGAAAGTTTGTAGGCCTCTTCCAACGGGTTTTCAGATAGAGCCGCCGTTTCAGTTGCATCTTCAATGACTCTCTGATTCTCAATATTGTCTATGCAAAACAAGAATTTATAAAATGTATTAAAAATGCCTAGTATGGATTTTACCACATATTTAGAAATATACTTATTTACGAATATTTCATATACATACCTTCAACAATTTTCACCTCAGTCTCCAATTTGTCAGATAATTCTACGCCATCAGCATATTTAGTTGAGATATTCACGTGGACACGGTCATTTTTAAGGCCATCCGCAGTTATATCCTCAATTCTGTCCAGCCCATCAAGTGAGTCAAAGTCATCCACGTCGTCTAATTTTGCGCCTGTAGTATAGATTTCATTTGTTACTACATTATGTAATTGTTACCACCTTCGTTTTCAAGCTGTGTGCCCTCAAATTCTTACATTTAGTACACAGTTCCGCGCCACCCGCAGCATTTCGCTGGATACAGGGACCTTGATGGCAGTGCCTTCCGCATTCCGAGCCTAAAGAATAGTTATATTTGATAAAAGTATTTGTAACGTACAGTTTAATGGCGTAAACAACATTTCTTCTCTAATCATGTTTGCGATTGATTAAGATTTTGAATTCTTAGCATAAATTATAGCGCATCTAATGCAAAACTGAACGCTTAAGTCAATGACTCACATATAATGCGACCATAAAAAGCTGGTTCTACGTAGTCCGCTTCCTCCTCGCAGTGACATCGTATCCAATTAAAATCATTATCGTTGTTCTGACGCCCTTCGTCAGTCTTTGGCATCTCTGCATTTAGTTTCTGGCTCAGGAGTTCATCATTGTTGACGTCTATTAAAAACTCTTTTTAGAAACAAATACAATTCTAAATTATAATTGACTAGGCAAGATCGTGATTAAAACTTACCGGAATTATTTACTTGTTCCGTAGAAACCCCATTAGCTTTGTTTAAGTCAACGTCATTTTCTATTCTGTTGTGAACGTGATCTTTCTCTGTAGGACATAACAAAAAATGAACATGAAAAATTAGATAATCTGTTCAAAATTATTACCAACTTTTCTAAGGTATTTAGTGAAACAAGTTAGTATTTGTAGTAGAGAGACTCACCCTTGTTAATGTCTAATTTTCTCATGCTAGGTGAAGTTGGACTATCGTTCTGAGACGTTGCACTCTCTGATGAACTCTTTACGGTCATAGTAGCACCAGACTGCAAATCCAACGTTCGAAACGGTGGCGGGATCAGTTCCGGATTTTTGCATGTTGGAGATTCGTACCCATCACCTTTTGTTGACTTGGTGGCTCCGACACAAAGCGTATGAAAATACCTGGTACCTGCAATTATATAATTAAAAATTATTTACTTGCTTGAGAATTCAAAACTTACAAATCATTTAAAGTAATTGGATAACGTACAGCATTGGCAAAGAATGTAATGAGCTGGCTGATTTGCGTCAAGAAGGGGATGTTCTTGACAAAAGCAATACTTATCCACACCCGGATCGAGTCCAATTGATTCTGCAACCATTCCACCCATTTCCTTAAATTGTACCTGCAAAAATCATAACAGTTGTGATTATTATTTAAAGATAACTATTTATTTACCGAATTAAGATTAGGGTTTAATTTTTGTAAAGATAATTCATAACTTACTCTAATTCCACCTCGATTATCAATCCATAGTTGGCGAAACCAATAACGGTCAAGTAAATTATTTGATTGGATGAGTTGTTTGGAAACTCGTCCCCAAATCCCCTTTGCGTCTCGATACTCATGGCAAAGTCTCTCTCCATTTCCATCCGATATTTCAAATAAGCACTTTGTAATTTCTTTAGGGCTTGGAAGGTTTTTCCATCTCTCATAAGTTTTAAAAACTGACATTGACATTTTTCTGAATTAACTAACACTAAAGCTAATTTTAACTCTAAACTTTTCACCGGTCGATTACGATTCCAAGTTAGAAAAAACCTCTTGCTATAAAAAGAATCATATGGAATCACAGCACATGCAATGATGGACAGGGTGTAAGAATCGAATTGCGCGGTCAGTCTTGGTTTTACCCATCTACATTTCAAGTGCGTGAAACAGTTTGCATGGCTATTTTTAAAATGCTTTTGCTCATGCTGTTGATCTTTACTTTGTTCATTTTCTACGCTTGGCTTATGCAGACTTGAATTTCATGAACTATTAAGTAACGAAACTCATAAATCTTTTATTTCATTTGTAAATTTAATACTTTTGATGCAAAGCAGACCTAAGCAAATTTGTATTGTATAAGAACTAATTCTATACGCTAAAACATCTTTAAATTTTCTATATCTATTCCATGTCTTGTAGAATTTACCAAATAAATAAACCCCGTTATAACCCCGTTATAACCCCGTTATAACACCGACTCTGCCTCATTTAAAGATATTTGTTTGGTTTCTCAAAGTTATATACCAGCTTTGAAGGCGGCTCAAGTATACCGTTATCCCAAATATGCTTTATTATTCTTGAATGATCTTGCCTTAGTTTATAAATTCCTCTGGCATAGGCCCTGTAATTCAAAATAATTTTCCTAATTCTTTGTTACATTTAGAAGGAGGATTATCACAAACGCCGTCTTTGCACACAGCTTTATGGCCCTACTATCAATCCAAATCATCAATGGTATGAGACAACTCTACCAATATAAACGGATTGTTAGGTTTATCCAACTTCGTCCTGAAATCCTTCAGTTTTTGCTAAATCACACCAACCTTGCGAACTAACGCCCAATCCAACTTGATAGTTTGTCCACCACTCAGAATCCATTTATATTCAATTTAATTATTGCCCAGATTCTTTAAATAGCACTGACATCTTTGACTGACTTAAAACCCTTCACATCAATGTACGAATTTGTGGGCCAAACCGAGTATAAATTAATTCACTCCTGCATAAACTAACGGAACCATTTCAAGAGTTCTCCAAAAACTTCTCCGGAATGTAGTTAGTGCAAAAATTATTAATCTTAATAATCTTATTATATTAATCTTTAACTATTAATCTATGGTGCTGTATTTGAATGATCCGAGATACCGCCAAGAATGACTGATTACAAAGGTATCATAAGTAGTGAAAAACCAGAATGCCAGAAAACTAATTGTCATCGTGGGCGGATGTAGCTATTGCTATCAGTATTCAATAAAATGCTCAGAATTCACAAAAAATCATGTATACTAAGCTTCATATGTGGGTTTAGTTAGGGATATTTTACAATTTTCGGTTTTACGAATTCAATAAAAACACTCACGGATATAAAAAAGTTAATTAACACAAGTCGTAAAAAGCAGGGTCGTTAAAAGCATTGATTAAAAAAGGATACAAAAGTAAGGTAAAATGTCCAGAAATAAATGACATGGCAGACCAAATATGTGAGTATGGCAAGGCCAAACTTTACTTTCACTGTAACTAAATTTATATTCAATATTTTTTAAGCTCACATTCTGCTTTAATTGTTTATAAGGACGATGTCTTCATGTAGTAAATGTGATTTTTGTGGATACCTAGGCCAATATGGACGATTCATTTTCCAACTTCCATTACGTCTTTTGATGCCAAGGCAGAACAAGAAACATATTCGATGTCCTAGAATGTTGTTGAAAGAAGTGAAGATGACTTTATCTGATTACTTATCAGTGACCAGTAATCCACAGTATGGATTCCAGACTTGAATGTTTTTCAACAAAATCCAAATTCTGTAAAATTTCTTGCATGAGGTAAAAATTACGTTTACACATTTTCATTAAACACTCGCTTATTTTTTAATAAAATGCAAATTCTGTGGATTGTCCACAAAATCTCTGCTTTTGGAATATTTTCAAATTATTTTTCCACAAAAGTTCAGATTTTGGCATGCTTTGGAAATTATTTCCACAAAAGTTCTTATTTAGCCAATTTCCAAAAATTTAAAAATGATATGTATATTTTTCACAAAATCCCCGTTTTTGAAATATTGTGGAAATTATTTTTTCACAATAATTCAAATTGTTACATTTTTGGCAAATATTTCCACAAAAGTTCATATGTAGCAAATTCTTTCGAATTTATAAATGATCCGCATATTTTCCACAAAA
>JAHZMU010001369.1:0-11157 GCA_027743725.1 Rambutsinella grinnellia | reverse complement strand
ATAAATGTACATAATGCAGGTGTAAATTCTGACGAAAAAGATTAAATTTTCTTTTCGACAAGAATAGAAAAACACGTTAAAATGCATCCATCTATAACGAGCAAAAAGGGTCTAAGTTGTCTAAAAATTGTTTCATTTAAGTTTTTGCCTACTATGCTATTATTGTCAAAATTGATAAATAATAATAATGTTTGCTGTCTTCATCGCGCTGTCCTTATTTTTATTGACATCTAATTTGACAAATTTTATCCAGAAATGCATGATATAAAATTAAGCCCGGTCAGTTGATAAAAATAACGTATTAAGAATTTGCAGTTTTTCTCAACGTGATTATTTATAACGCATATTCTTATCCCATGTAATTAGTTTTTGCCGTCAGATTAATGCCAAATATGTCAAAATTGAGCAAGATGTTTGAGAGCAAGATAGTCCCGTGTGTTAGATTTATTGATTGATTATGTAGAATAACAGCGAGTAGACTATATTTTTTAATGTTCTGGGAATTGAACTTTTGTACATATTTTTTTTAGAAAAAAATTGTTTTACAGATATAAATTTGAAAAATTGAAAAATATAGACAAAAATTGTAATAGTAAATTATCCAAACAATAACATAATTCTGAATTTATTAAAAGTCAGTTTCCCCTACGATCAGGGTATGCATTGCATACTCCACCTGTCTCTATGTCAGCAATTATATGTGATGAGCGGCATTGATCAACTTTATTACAACAAACGCAAAGAACGGGCCTATTTATAATATATTCAATAACTTCAAGGCAATCATCGTTCCTACAGCAGCATGCGACCTTTCTCTTGCTATTACAAAGCCCCTGGCAATGTGCACTTGAGCCCGGCGACTCTGTGCAAGGTTCAAGTAGTGTATCTTTGAACTCAGCCTGTTAAAAGATAAATGGGACATATAACCTTGATTTTAGAAACAAAAGAAGATAATACGTGTTTGTGTCACCCTTACAGAAGTACAAAGAACCAACCCGACGAGGGAGGCAATAATGCTGGCCAAAGTGATTAATTTCATAATTAATCGTTTGTTAACTCTTTCTATAAAAACAAAATCAGGACGTCCGTAGAGCTCCGAGGTTGGATGTGAACTAAGTGGAGAGTGAAGGGTAGAGAAAAAACATCAAATGCAACAAGGGACGTTAGAAATGTGCTGAGTCTATAATATTTTGTAACTTTTTAGGTACTTTTAATGCTACGGCTTTAAGTTCTGATAAGAAAAGCTTTAGACTTCCGTTAGAAAATAATAGAAAAAACTTGAATGAAAAAGGAATCTGGATATTGCGAGTTTAACTATTTATACAAGTTATACCCTTTCTACTAAAAAGGGTACATTCCCATTTGAGCCGTTTTAATCTTTCTTACTATATCGAGAGGCTATCGAGTAGCCTAGCTTTTGACGAAAACTGGATTGAAAGGTAAGTAGAAATAAATGGCTTCTGTGGATATTACATTACGTGATTTTAGTTCAGATGTTTTAATAAATGACTTACAAATTATGTAAATTATTATGCAAGATATACTATCAGCGGCTTATTTTCTGATGTTCGTTTCCATAGGCAAAGCCAACAAACAAAGACAATATTGACATTAAACAAGAGAAATAGAATTGACGAAGCCTTTTTCAATAAGACTCTTAAATCAAAATCTACATTTGTCACAATACCAAAGACTTGTCAAATCAAAATTAAGAATAATTAATTTTTCATAATCAACGCCACAAGCGAAAAAGCTTATTTGAGTTGTGACAACTCTTGTTTTATTTACATGCAACCCACTTCTTCTAATGAAGTGAAGTCAAATTTTGTAAGTTTTCTTTCTGGTTATTTAAAAATAAGTGGCAAACTAAATAACTCCTTCAAATGTGAAAAATATGAAGAGAATGTAAAAAGACTTGAAAAGCTTTCTAATAGTTTGAAAAAAGTTATACTGAAATTGATTAATTGCTGAGTTTCATTCGAAATGCTTATAAAGTCTATGAAATGGAAATGTGTTTCTGCCAAGTGCCCGGTTGCAACACGAGCTATTTCCAGCACGAGTTTCTGACTTACCATTAAAGCATCCGGATTTCATCATTCCTCCGAAACCTTCCAATCCTCCAAATTATTCAAAAAGGATGTTCTCATTCGAGTGCAAGCTTTGTATTAAAAAAATTGCCAACCTTCGGTAGTCTTAAAAGTTTTAATCGACATCGATCGAATCGGTGCATGCAATGAAAAAGTTTGTTTATGAGCAATGTGGATATGCAACGGCTATCAAAAGGATCCTTCAAAGGCATGTTGAACGAGTGCATAAAATCTAAAAGGTGCTGAAAACAGAGAGAGAATATGCCATAGTGTAAATAACGAAGATAATTCAATAAATGATGAATATCTACTTCCTTACTCGTTTTTTTAAAACTTATTGAAAGAATACTTTATTAAATAAAGGCTGCCATTTTGTAATTTTGAGCATTATATAATTTTAATGAAATTATTACTGAATTTTTTTTATATAAAACTCCGCGATGAGCTTGATCCATTTCAAATCAACCGTTGGGCATGCTTGCATTTCCCTTTCCCGACTAAATCATTTGGGCAATCAGTATCTTTATCGCAACAATGGCAAGGACAGCTATAATCGTTCTGATTAACTCCACACGCCTTACAACAGCACGCTTTCATTCCCTTATCTTTGCATATTTTGTCACAACTCGACGGGGGTGACCAAGCTGGTCCCGGCCTATATGGACAATGTTCTCCGGCTCTTGCCTCTGGCTCCTAAAAATTAAATTAAATATTTTATTTTTAAAATCAAAACAAATTAACTTTAGATTTAAGTAAACGCGCATGCCTTACACTTTCCGCAGTGCAAAAAGCCAATCCGATGAGAGACGCGATAAGGCAGGAAACAATTATCAACTTCATTATTAAAGAAATGCAAAACAAAGATTTATAAAAATAAAATCAAGACAAGTCAGGAGAGCTCTGATGTTGGATGTGAAGTGAGAAAATTAAAACGGCCAAGAAAAAAGCTTATGAAATGAAAGGGGCTAAAAGATTTTCTACGCTTGGCAAGGCTTTGGGTACTTTTTAATGCTTTGCTCGTAATAATATTAAGTAAAGCTTTTGTAGCCTTTGAGCTTTCTCTTTGTACGAAGAAACAGGCGACGACTGGACGAGTTAATGCCTAAAAATAGTTTACTTTATAAGTCCATTTAACAAATGCTCGTTAAAACGAAAGCCGTGAAATATCTGAACCTTCAGCATTTCCAATGCCTTTTATTTCTTAATTTCAGTTTTTGATCCTAACCGGGTAGACAATACACGTAAAAAGGTAGCGAGCTAGAGTCAACGACCAAAGGGTTAGTCTAATTTTGACTTTGGTGTCGGGACAGTTTTATTTTATTATTTTAGGATTTAATCCCTGCAACGCAAGGGATCCACATCTACAATTTCCCTAAAGTTGCATCCTGCCCAGTTACCAAATCATGCCTCTACAATGTCCCAACCCACTTCATAGATATGAAAAATATACACATTTAATTACAGCTTTGTTTAATTTTTATGTCTAACATCAATTTAAAGAGAATGAATTTAGTATTAAAAACATCTCATTAAAACCGTATTAATTTCTCGAATGGAATTTTAAGTAAACGTTCAAATTTTTTGGCTTCAATTTTAAAAACTAATATTAAGCCAAATCAATTTAAAAATTTAATGCTTAAATATTGATTATCAGCTTTCATGCTGACTAACTTTGTAGCATCACTATACTTTAGACAAGACAAGCAAAGCTTAAAAATATTTTTATTTATTTTGAACCTCGAAATTCTCTTTTACGGAATATTCGGCAATCAAATTAAGTCATGAAAATCAAATTAGTCTTAACTTTCGTATTCATTTTAAGAACTTATTGTGAAATACCTTATCCATCTAGCATGACATGGGATAGTATACAATCCCAGTTAATTTCCCAACAAGCCCCTGACTCCGTACCATTATTATTGTTCCACGCTGTGGATCCAGCACAACTCCTTTCCACCTTAAAAATCTCCCAATCCATTACACTATCTCTAAATTTCTCCCAAATCCTGAGTACTCGCCACCTCCTTTCTTACAAAACAATTGGTTTCCAACCATACCATTTAATTTTTACCCACTTACGCCACCCCGACAAGAGTAACCGTTATGTCTACATTTTTTACGAGCTGATCTGGAATCCCCCAACCGTGCTTTTCCTCCTTGTTGACTGTGCAGAACATGTTAAATGCTCAAGCCCAAGATGTCATACATGGATTATAAAGCTGCCATCAATTAAAGTTCTAATCTTTCCCAAGTCATTAACGAACACGACTGAAACTATGGCAAGACTTATTACAGACGGATACGGTCCAAATATAGTTGAGCCTTTTTCTTCTATTTGCTCCAGAGCTCTCTTGAAAGATCCAAGGGCATTTCACAAATCCCATTTCTACAACGGAAACCGGAAGCAAATCCCCTCATATGTGCACACTGGCTATGCTGAATTTTTCCGCGATTTCAGCAACAACAGAGAAATATGCAAGGATATTGTTTCTACTCACCACAGAGCATCATATCTTTGTCAATATGATATTATGACAACACTCTACTTACAACAAATCCACAACATTTCATTTGTAATTTTAAATCCGTTTTATCCAAGCGAATCAAGTTATGGAAGGCTGGTCCAGAGCAACCACTTCATTGCACAATCAGCCAACTATCTAACTGCACTCCCATTATTTTTTAGAACAGGGCTTGATTTAGCTTTTATGAATAGACGGAAAATTATGTCCTGCCAAAGATTAGAGAATGGAAAATTTGACTACGGATGGCGCTTAGAACTTCTGCCATTTCAAGCTAAAGCAATAATTACGATTTTCAAAATAGCAGTTTTGTAGCTCCCTCAATTAGGATTAAAATGTGGTAAAAAGTTAGGAGCAAGGTACATTCTGGAGTCTGTAGTTCATCCTTTTGTTTTGATTCCTCTTAAGGTTTTCGCCGGAAGACTTTTCAATTTCAATTGCAATTTTTTCCCATCTTCTGTGGAACTGGCAAAGTATTTTAGGTTCATTCGACAGAACATAGTGTCGACATTTTGCCAGGGTCCCGAAATTTTGCTGAGACAAAGCTGAAAGATGCTAGACAGGTTTCCGTGTTTCAACACGATTGACATTTTTTAGCGGAAAAAATGTCATCACATTTTTTAAAATTTTTGTGGAACTACGTATGTATTGAAAATTGCTTGGGTATTGGTATGAAGCTCTATTATGCTATAAACAAAATTTGCCATTACGCATCGTTCCAGTTAAACTTGGACGATGACGGTGCCCTGAGATATATAGGGCATAAAAAGTTGCCAAAATGGCCCGTGACGTGCAAACAATTAATTTTTTCAAAAATCTGTATTTCCCCTTATTATTTTTAAGGGCTAACAGCAAGGTAAGGGTTGGTGCTGTATGGAAAATGCCTCCTTTGAGTTTGAAAAGCGTCCTAGATGTCATAATTCGCATCATAAAAAGTGAAAAAAATTCTATGCAAATTTTAGTTCACTTACGACATGCATTTTTCAAGGTCGTTTTCTAAGCACTGGCTTATTAGGATATTCTTTATTTTACTCTAGATTGAATCCTTACGTTTCAGACTTCATTATGCCTAAAAGTTCTCTTTTTTATCTAAGGTTTGTTGGCTGCTAGGTTCATGGAAGTTGAGGGTTATGCCAATACACACGATTCACAAACGCCATTTTGTTTGGCGTCTTATATGGCCCCATATGATCATTTTAAGTCCTTGCTTTATGCCTATCGGATTCCCGACACTTTTTTATACATGAATTCATTATGTTCCCTTTTAAACTCTTTCGTTCGAAAGAACAAGCAGCGTTTTCCTATCATGCTAAAATGCATTTTTTGGACTTCCGTAAAACGCATTCGGTGAGCTCGGCGTTCTCCTTCCCAGAAAACTGTACAAAAGCAATTCTGAAAATTTTAAAGTTGCATAGTTTGTTCACTATTAAAAGCTCTACAAACTACAGCCAAAAGCAACTAGATTTCTCTCATTATATGGACGCTAGCAAAGGATGAAATCTCATCCGCACTCAAATTTTCCATTCTCTATCAGACACCACCTCAGAACAAAACCATTATATTGTGTGGTTTCAGTCATTTAAATGGGATATTTGGCTGGTTGTAATTATTTCATATATTTGCGTTTACATTTCATTTTTTGGAAAGGACTTAAATGGTCTCATGACTATCTTGAGTATGATAGCTAGTCAGGGTTACTCGGAAGGCTTTAAAAATTCACACATTTTTATAATCGTAACATTTATGGCATTTTTCATATCACAGTTTTATGGAAGTGATATTGCAAGTTTGATTATTGCACCGCTTGAACCTAAGCAAATTGAAACGTTTAAAGAATTATTAGATCAAGGATATAAGTTAATTTGGTTTAAAAGAATGAATGAAGAACCTCCTGAAAAGACTTACGAGGTAGATTTTAAAGCTGCTGGTGTTTTAAGCAGATTAAATGAGAGCTTTGACAAGATAGACAAAATTGATAATTCGCAATCTCGGTTGGATTACCTAACAAGTAGGGAAGTTAAAAGGGCTTATCTCTCCGCAGCAGACAGATGGGAGGATTCAGCATTTGATGTCAGATTTTGGGCGGAATTGGCATTAAATATTTCGGATGTGAGATGCTACACACTTAAGACCGAATTTAGATTAATGTTCTACTTTCGCGTATTCTACACCTACAACAGATTCTGGATGTTGAGAACAGTTTCAAGGATAAAGGACTCGGGATTGGCACACCGCTGGCATTCTTGGACGCAAAGTAGCCAAGCAAATTTTAGAAACTTTCGGGAATTATATTATCTTGCTAGAGTGGAGCAAGTTGTGGGTTACTTGAAAGGAAATAATTTTATATGGGTTGTTTTTGGTTGGTTGGGAATGAGTGGGATTGCACTGGTAGCTTTTTTAATTGAAATAGTTCGAGCTCGCGTCTGATTGGGAAATAGAATAACGATTTTGCAAATTTACTCTTATTATTGTAATAAACTCTCTTTACTATTTAGCCATGTGATTTTTTAATGCTTTAAATTATTTCTCATCGTAAATTTTCTTTAAAAATTAAATTACAAGTCATTCGTAAGGACAATTAACAAAATGTGCTTTACGACGCCGGTCCCATATATGCCCTGAGAGTTCTAATAAGTGGGAATGTTCTATGTCCACAATCTCCCCTAAAGTCATCCATATCCATTGACCAAATCATACCTCCACCTAATCCCATTCCGTATATAAATTGTCCTTTTGCTGCAGCGCTTTCGTCATCATCATACCCAATCCATTCCCGACCTCTGTAGGCATACGGGGTTCCATAAAATTCATCCACGACAACAGTCCACTTTTCATTTTGGAGTCGTTTGCATATCTACAAATGTAATGCCAAATTAGCAACAGATAAAAATGTGAAACAAGTCATCTTTCACTTTTTACCTCATTATAATGTAACATTCCAGGTGTCTTACTATAAGGACCTGCAGGGGTTGGTCCAACTGATGGAGCGAAGAGTCCATTATCACCCGCATCTTTTAGGAGGAAACCCCTTCCATATCCTCCTATTCCAAGAACTAATTTCTCCCTTGGGGCACCTCCAGCGATCCAGTGATTAACGCTATAATTCTTAAAACAAAAAATTCCACTTCAGACAATTTATAATTTAACTTAATAAATTATACATTTGCTATTTACACTTGTAAGCCTGTCGTTATATCCTTTATCAATTGATGGATTTGATCCAAGCTGAGAATGATGCCCTGTCTTATTCTCTTTATAGTCTACAAAAAGTCATGTGGAAGTTTCTTAATATGACTTTGAATTAATCTTATTAGTGCATTTACCATGATTATCGTAACACATTATGTTGATAAAGTCCAATTCTCTAAAAATAGTAAACGTTTCCATTAATAAACGGCTGGGGCAATACGAAATAAATGTTGCATTACCGAGAAATTGCTGGGATATCATAGCCTAATAAGAGAAAAGTCAAATTATAGATAATTATAATTCCAAAATACGTAAAAAGAAAGCCACGTTGCAAATACCAGATTGATATACTCACCTGCATCAATTCGCCAAGGCACACATGCAACAGCCGCAGTCAAAAGAAACTGCGCTTTCATCTCTCTCCTAAGTTCTTGGATGAGTAGGACGAAGTTTTTCTAGAATAGTTAAAAGCTAATAAAAAAGTTATTAGAAAGGAATTAAGTGTGTCTTGCTAACCTTCTCTTCTGGAGTTTCCTTTTTATAATTGTGCTTGCCATCTGCAAAGGAACAAAGTGTTAAAAGGAAGATAAAAAGGGCATTAGTTTACGGGCTTACCTGAGAAACTCTTTCGTGGCCACCAAATAAAAGCATTGTTTTTAAATTTGGGTTCTGCTTCTTAAGGGCTGTGAACCTCTTCATTGCACCACGTCCTTTAAAAGTTAAATAGAATCAAGTTTTTAATATCACAATTATATTTCGACGTACCTCCATTCTCCTTCAAGTCATTTTGAGGTTCTGGGACATGGACCTTGAAGTCTGGCGTAAGCCCAATACCACTGTAAACTAAATGGGTGCAAAGATGTGGGTCAATATCTTCCACGTCAAATTTTCCCTTCCCTGGATTGTTCACAGCCTTGCTTCTAAAATAGCAGACCATTTTTTTCTCTTCTTCAAAGGCCTCTAGTTGGCTGGACAGAAGGATAACTGCTATTGCAGTTAAAACTGATTTGGATATCGCCATCATTTTTATTCTTCTGCTCATGAGAGTAAAGAATAAACTGGATGATAAGTGATCAATTAAATCTTTACTTTGCCTTTTATATCTGAAATTAATCGTTACGGTTTGCAGTTGCTAGCTCTTATTTGATAAAGTTTTTGTCATGACTCAAGAGCCAGCCGCAACGTCCGTCAATCAATTTGTCATTATTAAAATCTAAAAGAAATGGCATTTGTAGACTGAATCTTTAAATAAAGTTAGAATTTTAAATGAACAGTGCAGTTACCAATCTATTTACACAAGTCCGACTGTTCTGAAACCTCACAGATAATAAAAAAAATTGCTCAAACAAAGTGACACGCGGCCTGACACTAAATAAACTTTATATAAAAGCAATGCCTAGCCTAGGTCAATAAAATCGTTAGCTTTACCAGATTTATTTTACCTTAATCTTCTAATTTATTAAATTGTCAAGTAATTAAATTAGAAATACAAGTTACAACTAAAAATTTATTCGTTAGTAAATTAAAATAGTGAGGTGGAGCACAGATTAATTTATTAAAAACAAGAATATCTGAATTTTTTAAGCTTAGAAGGTCTCCATATTGTTTTTTACATTAAAATAAGTGGATAACTCTGACCAAATGTCTAATATATTTATGCTATTACCTAAAACAAATCAAAATATATAATTTATCCTGGACTGGAGCCATGAAAAATTTTAATATCTTTCCCACTCCATTTTGGAAAGCCGAGACTGTTGGCGTAACAGTTTATGAATTATTTATGTGGAAGGTGATTCCCGCAGACGCATTTGTCGTTGAAGCAATTCACTTCAGCGCATTCTTCTTGGCAATCATTCGGTGTGCAATGGAGTTTCGTTGACGTGGAAGTTTTGTTGAGAAATGTTGGAGGTAGATTCCTAGCAGAACAAGGCCTGGCACACAGTCCATCCATTGCATTTTCGGTTTCGGCACACACCTTAGCAAAAACTAAACGTTAACAATCAAAATAAAATATATTTATTGTTTAATTCTTACGGTAAATCCGATGGTGGTGATGATGAAAATGACACAAACGAAAGAAGGAAATATTGCCATTTTTAAACTCTAAGTATTTTATAATTTGAGAAAAGTATGATTAGCACGGCAGCGAGATAAAGACGGCTGTCTTCCAAGTGTACTTCTCAGCTTGCAGTGTTGCAGTATTAAATTGTAATGCTCTACTATTTATTTGAGCCTTACACTTATTTATACCAGTCCTCAATCCACTTTAAAATTTATTTTGAACCAATTGCAGCATTACTGGTTTTTGTGGAAATAACGTTCTTAAGATTTTGTATGCTTATATTCCTATTTTTAAGCACTTTTTTATATGTAGCTCATAATACTTCTGGGTAAAATTCTTAAATCCTTAAAGTAGCGACGACTTGACGCGATGCATAGGTCTAGAAATATATTATTTACTTTATAAATTTACATTTTCTGTCCGTCAAGACTAAAGCAAATAAAAGACACTTGTCTTGGTTTTTAAAAATCAAAATTTTACAATGTGGGCAAGAAAAAATATATGTAAGAAACAACAACAATCAGGCTAATTATAAAATGACAGCTTCTAAAGCAGAAGAGCAAGCTATCAAGAAGCAAATATTATTATATGATTTCGATGAAGGAATGAAGGATGAGGTGAGGGTGGAAAGCAATAAGCAGAATGAGATGATGGATAGGAATGGTTGACTGAGTGTTCTCAATATCAACTTTAGCAAAAAAAAATGCCAATACTTCAGCATTTCCAATCTCTTTTCCTGCAAAGGTGGGAGTGGAAGGAGAGTCCCCAAGTTTGGGTACTAACTTCTCTAAAATATTTCAAACCTTTATCCTTTCACAGCATTAAAATATCAGCTAAAGCTAAAGCTAACTATAACACATTAAAAGCCTATATTGGTTTTTATCAATTAGACAAGTAGGTAAAAAATACGGGGTACAATAATAATAAATTACTTTATCCCAATTGTAAATTAAAATATTTAGATGACGCACTTTTATTTAAAACAAGACTAGATTGTTTTTTTCCAACTTATTAAGGCTTCACGTGGATAACCTGACTAAACATTTAATATACTTAAGTGATTGGAATGACCGAAAACTACTTAAATTAATTAAACCTGAGCTTAAGCCAGACAAAATTTTAATATCGCTTTCACTCCAGAGTAAAACGTCAAGATGGGCATAATTTCTTTAATTTTTGTCTTTCATCATTTTCTACTACGTAATATTGTATCTGGGCTAAACTTCCCTTTCAAATTGGAACCCCAATGTTCTATTAACATTGTAGGAACTAACCGAGAAATAAATGGATTAAA
>JAHZMU010001368.1:0-11052 GCA_027743725.1 Rambutsinella grinnellia | reverse complement strand
TGTGGAAAGTGATATAAAATCTGATCTGCCCCATCCATTTCGATTTGGAGATTTAATTCATCGTCTAAATTTGAGTTAGAGGCTGAAATTATTAATTTCACTGGAGAATTTTCAACTAGATTCAGAAATGGATTAATATATAAATGAAGCTGTGAATTTAGTGTTTGGTGTGGTGCGAGTGCGGAAGTGAGGTGGTTTCATCTTTAATTTTTTCCAGGATGGAGAAAGTGAGTGTAATTTTTGTGTTTTAAAGTCGCTCATAAAGTTTTATGTGTCAATTTGGGTTTTAAGAAGGATAGGTTTTAAAAGTTGGAGTTAGTGTGGGTCAATATTCTCAAAAAAATGAACTAACCTTTTATGTAGGTTTTAATTAAGATATGCTGCAGTGATAGCAGCAATATTCTGTTTATCATTAGTATCACTGAGTAGTCTCATTAAGATTAATCAACCGCCATCTCCTAACACTATGCACTTTGTTCATGCAATTTGTACTCATAAATCAGATTAGGAGGTTTAAGTTTGAAGTTGACATATTGGCAAAGGTACAGAAAATCATGTGGTGCAGTTAATTGATTGTTAGATGATCATGTTATTCCACGAATACTTAATGAAGTCACGAATAACTTGTTTATATACATAAAATATGTTCATGGAAAACGAAAATGGCAAATTGCCAATGACTGCCAAAAACTTTGTGAACTCTGTGCATTCTTGGCTATACATGAATTACATGATACAGGTGTGGATTAACACGTTGATCCATATTACAAAATAAAATGTAACCGATGCCTTTTGAAACCAAGCTTTCTCGGATCATAAATATCAATTAAGGAAGTTTGAGATTACCAGAATCAATTTTATGTTTATGCTTATTAGTTATTCCTGCATGGTATACATAGACTATAAGAGCAATACTTTTATCATGGTATGGCACTTGTTAATCTTTTAAATTTTTATTTTAAACACATTAAATGTCTGATCCAGAATGACCGACAAGATGAATATTGTTTAAAATGTTATTGAACTTTGTAGTTCAAAATGACAGTCATTATTTGCAAACAAGTTGTAGTCTTACAACTCATCTTTGTAAATGCAGCTACGACTGGATCATTTAGGTATTTAAGACCATTTATTGGAATAAGGTTATGTTCCACGCATATCTGAACTCGTGCTAATCGAAAACCCACTTAGCACACATATTAAAGTGTTGTTATTTTTAATTGAAAGGGCGAAATATATAACGTCAACATTCATAGTTTATAAAAATTTCATAGTTTGTATAATATATTATATGTACAAAACACTCTCTGTGGGGGTTATATATTATGACGTGCTAACAAAAGCAACTAATTAATTACCCATTTTTAATATCTTGTAGATATTGACTTTAGCTTCTAATAGTAAAAGCGTATTGTTAAGACTGTCAAGGCTGTGGGGACACATCAAAAGAAAGTGTTCACTTAAGTAGCCAAACTTCCTTGATACTTTTCCCTACACATTTGGCCCGCCACATACAACCGAAAGGAAAAAAGTTTTCGATTTGGCAAACGACAGGCCTTAAATCCTCTCTCAAACGATTGCAAAGAGAATTTTGATTTATGGGCGGCATTTACACACTTCCTCCAAAACTAAATGTGGGCCGTCTGTTTAGAGCTTGGTCAGAATGGGAGAGATGATATAGTGAATAAATTAACTTACTTTAGACTGCTTCTACCTCTCCAGCCTTTCTTCCTATCAAATATCTCATGCATTTATGTAGAGAGGAGAGCGCAGCGTAAAGGATTAGTGATACCGCCTATTCCTCGCCTTCCAACGCAATCGAATCGAGCACTTCATTTCTCTAAATTTACCTACCGACACGCTATTATTTCTCCCACCGAATTGGAATATATTTTTTGTCTGTGAAAAAGCCTCTACACATTTGTTAAACCATTTTGTGTGGTGGATGCATTTATGACGGCGTAAACAAGTAGTAAAAATTCTCTGACGTGACTTGACGTTTTTTTTACCTAAACTTGTAACTTTTCACCTGAAAGGTTAACAAGAAGAGGAAAAAATTGAACTCTATTTTATTTTCGGTATAAGCTGACACGCATTCAGACGGGTAATAGCGCCGCCGGAGAGAGTTATAGGTAATCTGGGGCTGTGTTTGCATAAGAAGCTCTTCGGAAACGGAAGAATGACATCAAGCTGCGAACCAACAGGAAAGAACGGCTCGTGAAAGCTGTTGAGAATGGGTTCCATAATCCATCTTAGAAAATTATTGCTCTCTTGACAGTAAATATAACCCATGCCATATGTTCCACTTCCTGGGCTCGAGCTTTTATGGAACTTACTCCTCCTTTCTACTTAAACGAGAGGGAGACAAGTTATATAAAAATATTTATAGGTATGTGGACGCGGACGCGGACACTCGGAAAAACTTTTCATGTCGGAGACATGTACACATTCAGAGAAAACATCGTTTTATGTATAAAAGTAAAAGAAATTTGATTTCATGTGCATGTACTTAGCACGGTTGTTTCAAGGAATTATTTTTTTAGGAAGGAGAAAAAATTAGAAGGCGAGGATTAAAACACTTGCGATGCTTTATCTTGATTTTCTAACGATGTGGAGAATTGCTAATCTGATTTCTCTTTAATTACTGCTAACTACTTATAGTCAAAATAGAATAATAAGTTCCATTAAAGGAAATTTAAAAGTCATGCGATGAATACTGATTTTAGGTGGGGGAGAAAAACCTTCAAAATATCCAGTGCGTAACAGAATAAGAATGTAAGATTGCGAAATGGACTTTTTTTCTCTTTTACTTTACAATAAAAGTTGTAACAGAAACGGAGTTCTTATCAAAAATGTTAAATTCGGCATTCTCTACATCCCTATAAACCTTTCTTGTTTTCTCCATCTTACACAAATCTTGACCTCGTATTCTTCTCAAGGAGAAACTTTAATTACACCTTTTTACAATTCCCCATCGACTCGATTGTGAGTAGGAAGTGAGCCATTGTAGAGAAATAATTTCCTCCGGCAATAGGTCAGTATAGCCAGCTTAAGTCAAGAGACATGCCATTCTTCTCTCCTCATTGAGAAAACAAAGGGCATATATTTTTCAGCAATTTCAATCCAAACTCTCTCTCTCTCTCTCTCTTTCGTTCCCGTTCATTTAAGAAGTTTGCCATTAAGGTTTGATGAAAAAGGAAGTAAAAGCGGCGTTTTTGCACACCGTTACGCTCCCTCCTTGTATACATTATTTGGCGGAGGCTATTCATCATTTCTGGCACTGCCAGCTTTGCATTATTCATATATAAAAAAGGAAAATGGTATTTTTGGGGTGGCAGGAGATTAGAACAATAGTCGTTATGCCCGTTTTATATATGTAGCCATATAGTAAAAATTCATCAGAAGCGTTTTGTCAGCGCCAGCAAAAACTGATATAAACACGGTTTATTGGGTTCCGGTTGAAGCCTTCCGACCCATGATGGTTCTTACTTTTTAGGTTAATTTTTATGACATGCTTTATATCTATTTCCGATTTTTATGCTTAGGCTTTTACACTCATAACAACTAGAGTCACTCAATTTTGTTAAAAAAAAGCATTTGCTCCGTCTGGTTTTACTATTATGTAAACGGTGAAAGTCTGGCTTTTCATAAAACAAATGCTACCTTTTATAGCATGTGAGCATTGAAATTGAAAAAAAATAAAAGTGGATTGAAATTCCCCTTTAAAACACGCTGTTTGTCATACCTTTCATTTTACCTTCACTCATAAATGGTATGTAGCTCTCAAGCCATTCATATAACATTAATCAGATCCTTCAATTTCAATATTGCGTTCCGCTTCCGACAACAAAACTATTTGTGAAATACACACGCAGAAATACTTCTTGTTAGCCAATGCTGGGGAACGCACACGAAAGAGAAAAAAATTCAAGTAATAACAAAAAGGTAGAGAGAGAGAAAAAACTTTCTCTTCTTTCTCCCACAACTTTTATATGGAGCATTCTATAAAAACTATTCTGATATAACTTACGATTAGCCTAAAGGGGAGAAAAGAAGGCAAAAGTTTGTCTTGTGTTACGTGAATATTTTTTATTTTTTTCTTCATCGAGTTGCACACACATAGCATATGTGTGTGGGTGGTGAAGGGTGGTCTCAATCTGAAGACATGCCACCTATCTCGTCCAGCTCCTCACAAATCACCCATATCTGTCATTTAGATAACGTTCACTTGTACTAAACTGGTAACAGCTTGAGCTCTAAAATGCTAACGGTGATGGGAATGATGGGGGAAAGTGCTTTGAAATTTAGATAACTGTCCAGTCTGAAGACGTCCCCTGCTATGAGGGAATACGCTTGTCGATGGGACTACAGGGACGGGACAAGACACGACTGAAATGGATGTCTTTAAGCTTGAATTTGCAAAATATATTGTTCCCATTTCCCCCTCCCTCTTTGTATTCATAGTCGGCCATAGTCTTCCAGTCATAGCTCTAGATTTGCATCACATATCAAACTCACATATACGTATTATTGAAATCATATAGAATCAGACATATGAGCTCTCGATAGGTTTATGATGATAGCTGGAAAAGCTATAGAGAGAATGATACGAACCGTTTTATACTCTCGATCGCAATTGCCCTTATGAACAAACAATAAATTTTATACCCTTTTTATACATCATCGAACAAAAGACGGAAGTATTCGCATGCTCGATGCTCCCCTATCATATTGTTTTTTTACTTGTCTTCCGCCCTCACTCTAAACAGTATGCATGTGCTTATCAATTTCTTTTATAAATACTAGTTTTTTTTCTCTCTTGCAAATGCCGAAGGCAAATAAATAAAAGCTCTATAAGCTTTCTCCCCACATTGAACTGTCAGATAAGAGCCCTTGCCAAGAAAAATAGTTTCATATTGTTAGGATGATTAATTCGAAGATATTTCCGATGCTATTTTCGGCGATAGATATCTCATATCAGATATTTTTATGAAATGCAGCCGCACTTGTAAATATTCCATATGGATGAGACCTTCACAAGTCGGCTCGCTGTCAGAAAAGGTGTACTCTAATGTATGTGGCGTAACGTTACAAAAACCGCGTAGTCTTTTATCCTTGTCAGGTTAGTCGGACTAGAATGATTGCTGACTAGGTAAAATTTGACTAGTTTCCTCCAACCTAAATAATATTTTTAAAATCGTAATCAGTTCCTGCTTACCATAAGCATTATCAATGATATCATCATCATCTTGTCAAGAAAAGTTGTAATTGTGGTAGATTTTTGTTATTTTTAGCCACGTCATGCATGTTCATGTACTTGTACACTCATGATATTTATTTATGTCTGACAAGTAACATGTTTATGTTTTGTATAAAAATATTGCAAACTGGCAGAAAACGCGAAATGGGAGCTTTTTCAGAAAAAAATATGTGGTTTTCTTTTGGCATAAATGATCACGAAAAGAGGAATAGGCGTTGCCCCACTGACAGGATATGGGTTACATGAAACGCTGATTATTGACTGCACGCAGATCATGCGAAGCCACTCAGGGATCATCTCGAGATTATAGGATAACTCATTTGTCATTAGTGAAATTGATATATTCTGAAAAAATGTGGGAAAATGTTATTCTAGCTTAGCAATTTTTTTGACAAATTTATTCCAACTTTGAGCGAAAGTCTAAAAATAATTTAATTATGTTTTTGCAGGTTCACGACAACTGGTAACAATGAATGTGAATATGGACGCCGAGAACCGTGTCGTTCTGAATGTCGGAGGTAAGAGTTAAATACATTAATTCTTTTATAATTATTATCAATACTGAAATCATATACTGAGACTGATATTTTATGTGTTTATTTTATTTACTAATATGCAACTGGTGACTTCCAAGCAAAAAAACTGACTGTGGTCTCCTAACATTTCTCTTGTTAATTAATTGAACTTTTTTATACCCAAGTATCATGCTATTTCCTCCCCATCCAGTTAATGGGAGAGGATGAACAGCCTCCGTAATTACGGTTGACTCGAAAAACTTTTTTCAATAAAAAAAGTATAGTCTTGTGTTGTGTATCGTTTATAAAATGCTTGCTGTGAATGAGCACATTTAGTAGGAGAAAAAAACTTTTAGCAAAAAATTACTTGGATGCATTAAGCCTGTTTATTTATGGCTTGGAAAAGTTTTCTTTCCCTCAGCAATCTGAAAAGGGCAACCTTTTCATCTACTCCTTTTCACACTAATTTTATGATCTTTTTCAGTAGACTTTTTACACCTCGTATAAAAAAGGCTTTTGCCACCAGCACAGTTGCCTATCGTGTGTCAAGCAGTTTATATATATACCTCCCTATCGGGTGAAAAATTCTATCAAAATAATTGAAAGCTTTACATTATACTTGTAAACAGAGATGCATCTAAAAGAAAATATTTTTGAAACACTTTTCTCATTTCACCTCTCCAGTCTGAATTTGCCACATAGGAGGGGGCAAGCTATCTTTTCCAACTAATATATCTCTGCCAAACCCAAGTCATTCTTCATCCTTCTCCTTTGCACAACTCCTCAACTACTCCAATCCTATTACTTTAGGAGAGATTCGGAAGAGTCTGGGAAGCCTGAGGAGTTATAAGACTCTGTGGAGTAGGGAGAAATGTATCGAAGTTCGCGAAACAGAGCTGAAACGCTTCCACATATCCTTCAACCTCCGCCACCCTGCTGAATAGGGATAAGGATGATACATGGGATACTCGTAATATGCGTAGAGATCTTGTGAGATTTTTTCTCCTTATTAAATGCAGATGTGGAGAGAGTAGAGGAATTTCTCACACACTTTTCGCAAACTACTCCGGTGAGGTATACTTTTAAGCGGGGGCTAGGGACGTAGGCAATGTGTTAAGGGAGATGTTCCACGATTTCTGACAGCTAAAGAGTTTTCCAATTCAACTTCCGCTTTAATATTGCCTTTCACGTAAGCGGAAATGGTTACAATTTTTCCTCAGGTAAAGTAATTTTTAGACTGGGGAAATTAGATATTCCGCCTTCCGCTCATTTTACATTAGTGTTTAGCGGAGAATATGTAACGGCAAATGTAAATTTCTCTCTGTTTATTTATTTTTCTGAGCAAGACACGACTTAACAGTTAATATATTCCAGTAAAACACAGCAACTTCGTAATTGAGAAACCAGCAGCCAACTCTTTTTTTTCACGGTGAAAGTAAACAAAGTTAAAAGTATAACTGATTGAGTTCAATAGGGTTTATAGGGTAGTTTGGGGTTATCGAAGATTACATCTTGCCACATATGTCTCTGTCTAGTATCCTTTTAGCTCTGCAAACATGAAATATTTCGTTTAAAAAACATCCTTCACCATTCCCAGTACTCCAGAAGGAAACGTAATAATGAACCCGTCTCTCTAATATTCGCGGAACCTGCTCATGTTTTGCTTTATGGATTGAGTATTTTTCTTAGAAGGCACCGGCACACCACCATCATTCTTGCTACAAAAAAAATCAGCACTTAATAGATACATTTTTTTTAAATCATTCAATTTTTGTTTTTTCTTGCCACAACAGACAACTCTTCTTTTTCACTGACATTTCCACTCTGTATATTATTACTAAACCTTTCATCTGTCTATACTATTTATACACTCTTGAAAAAAGTTTTGAAACTTTGTTTGACTCATGTCCGACGATTTAGTGACCGCACTCGATTTCTTTCTATTTTTGTAACCAAAAATGAGAAATGTTTTCACCCACGCATACAAGTTTTGTTTGGACTAACCAGTTCATAATATTACTCTGCACTCTGTAAGGAAATCCTTGTCCACCGCTCATAATCCTTTTTGAGGGCCATTTTTAGGCCTTTAAAGGCGCGGTTTTTTGTGGTGGACTAGTAGCAGCACCACTGGGCGCAATATATGAAACATATTGCGCACTAAAAAATTTGCAAATTTCACAAATATAAGCAAAAATGTGCAAAAAATAGCACATTTTTGCACTATTTTCTATTTTATGACAAATTGCGGACGAGTTACTTTTAGTGAGGAACAATGCAAGAAGGGCCACCTCTTCTTCTATAAGATGCCGTTGTTCCCTAAAAGTAACTCGTCCGCAAATAGGAGTTATGAATTTTTAAAAAATGTAAGTTTAATATATTGTTAAGTGTTGTGAATGGAACAGATTTACAATACTATGCCTTTTTTAAATTTAAGTTTTGAGTTATTGATGACCAAACCCCATCGCACAAAGTTAAATACTTAGGTTCTCTGTACCATATGCAACTTCCAGTAACCTAAGGGTCACTTAATTAAAGTTGTACAAATTGCTTGATATTGATAAACTAAAGGTTCTCCAACTCGAAGAAACCGAATATGAAGTCAGAAACTAAGACATCCGGCCCCGTGGCTGACTTCCGGTCCAAGGGTCATTAATTTAGAAATCCCCGAAATTGGCTCAAAATTACAGAAGTATTGTTTTTCAACTCGGAGATATCAATTATGAAGTCAGAAATTTAGACATCTGGAGCCCTGGCTGACTTCCGGTCTAGGAATCATCAATTTGGAAATCTTTGGAATTGGCTCAAAATTACTACATAAGGGTTTCTCAACTCATAGTTTCCACTTAAGATGTCAGAAACTAAGACATCCGGCCCCGTGGCTGACTTCCGGTCTAGATATTATCGATTTGGAAATCTTCTAAATAGGTGCTTTTCCCAGTTGCGATATAATATCTACGATATTGGGGTTTGGCCTCAATTAGCCTCATCAGTCCAGGAGTTTGCTAATACCTGCAGACCCACCACCCTCCCTGGCACGCAAACAAAAGGAACGCCCATGGGATCTCCCATTTCACCAGTGTTTGCTGAATTTTTCATGCAGTCTTTAGAAGAAGCAAAAATCATAATTAAATTAAAAGGGCAGTGCCTACCCCGAAGGGCCCGTCGCCGCCGGTGCCATGGCCATATACCAGGCCATATTTGGCCATATCAAATGCTATTATTCTGCTGCCACTTTATATTTATATTCTGAAAAATTTCGTCCGAAGTCAGACGACAATTTCAAGCATGGCATTAACTCGCTTTACGCTCATATTAGACTCTTCGAGTTTGTGTTGCATCTTTTAAACAAGCTTGACAACAAATTGGAAATTCTAATGATAGAAATACTGCGCGTCGTGCGTTTAAAAGACATAATGAATTAGCTGCAATTCTGGAACTGAAGTTTAACCTCATTGAAAGATTCAGAATAATTCCTGTGTCTATTAATCACATTCTTGACATTGATCCTAAAGATTCTAAGGCATATTGCTTAGAAACGGCACGCTTGTACGTTGCGAAGTATCCATGGTATGAACGCTACATATCATAAAATACTGATCCACTAAGCCGAAATTATGACCAGTAGCTTTTTTCCTTTGAGAATGCTAGCAGAGTATGCAGGGGAAATATCCCGAAATAGATGCTATCGGCAGGATATACTTCACCATGCGCGCACATCACGTTGTTTAGCAAACATAAAGAACATGTTTATGCGATCAATATATACGTTTAATCCGATAGTATCTTCTCTTTTGCTAAACGGGAAGCAGAAAGACGCCAGACACGAGCCACTGCCATAGCTTTTCTTTTATCTCTATCCATAGCCGTTTCGACAAAGGAATCCGGTTTATCTAGAGAGATACTGTTGCAGGAATAGGAGGATGACGAAGATAACTTAGAGTTAAATTAGATGAGTATTCATAAATCCATGATTTTTGTTAAAAATAAAATACTTTATTCTCGAGCTTTCGGGATTTTACTTGTCCCTTCTTTCAGGAGTAAAACACAGTTAGACTAAATATAAACTATAGAAAGACAAGTTTTGTTTTTGAAAGAAAATAATTATCCATAATTTATAAATTAATTCATCGCTAATTTTTACTTTCTCATCAATGGTAGCAAGGTAACCTTTCAGATAGGATTCATAGACATCCGGTTATTTTTATTCATGTTATTAGGGTGATTAAGGATGTGCATGTGCTTTTTGAATTTTTGGTAAAAGGTCCTTGCCTCGCGTTTAATCAGACTTGCTGAGTCCTCTGTCATCGTGTGTGTTGAATTATCTTTGAGGTGATATGATATGGCACTGTCAGTTTTTTATCTTGTGATCGGTTGGTCTCTCCTATATACACTTCTTCGCATGAACATACTATTTTGTAGATGCTTTTCTCACATTGTTCATTAAGGAGGGGTTCTTTGACATTTATTAGACTTTTGCCTAATTTTTGTCCCGGGATATAACCGAAATTTACGTCTATTGTTGACCTTATGAATCCTGTGATTCTGTTAGTTATAGGCCCCATCTAAGGGATAATTAGTCTTGGTATGTCTTCAACCTCTGTTGTAATGAGCTTTTTGCTAAATGTGTAGTTTTAGGCTCGTTCCTTCATGCGTTTTTCTCAGCCGTTGATGAACTTTCGTGGACAGTTATGTTTCACTAATTGATTTTCAATTTGTTTCAGTTGTTCTGTTATACGGTCTTTGTCACATATAACCAAAGCTCTAAAAAGTAGAGAATCCACTACCGAGATCTTATGGGCGATTGGATGATAGGTATTAAAATTAAAGTATCGTCCTGAATCGTTTTCTTTCTGTATACGGATCGTTCTAAAATTCCGTTTTTACTCTTGGTAAGTTCTATGTCAAGAAAAGGTAATTTGCTGTTTTCTTCTTCTTCGTATGTAAATTGAATGCTTGAGTGAAAATTTTTCAGTGCCTATATATCGCAAGTTATTAAAATCCGTTGGGTTGGATTTACATATTGGGCACGTTTTATGCGATCTTGTACTAGTTATCGCATTCAAAGCGTCAATGATTGTCAAGTGCATTTCAACATTAATCTCGACGGTGCGGTTTTTATAAGGACTTTTAAAATTATAAAGTGGCAGCAGAATAATAGCATTTGACATGGCCAAATATGGCCTGGTATATGGCCATGGCACCGGCGGCGACGGGCCCTTCGGGGTAGGCACTGCCCTTTTAATTTAATTATGATTTTTGCTTCTTCTAAAGACTGCA
>JAHZMU010001367.1:0-17839 GCA_027743725.1 Rambutsinella grinnellia | reverse complement strand
ACTGTAGAGATATTCGAATTCAAAGTCTCTCAGAATATCGCGCGCAACCCTTAGTATTTGATATCAAACATGATGTATTCTTCCACAAAACGTTTGCCTATGAAAACTCCCCTTTCAAAGTCCTCCGTTCTGAACTCACAGTCCCCGCTTTTTTCATACTCTAAGGAAAATGCTCAAGTTGGTGATCTGGCACGTAAGCGAAAGAAAAGGGCTTGGGAATCAAAATATTTTCTTATGTAGCTCCCATCCAATTTCCAATATAAAAATGTTTCAATACATGTATGTAAACACATGAAACATAAGTATAGGAAAACACGTATCTATTTTATCTTCCAAGAGAGAAAAAACTAACTAGTTATCTTTTACGAACAGTTTCTCTTGTGATCGACTTGTGAGCTCCTCTCTTCACTCGTATTCCCTATGAATGTGTGTAAAGTATGAATGTGTGTGGATGAGAGAGAGAGACGGTTATAGTTGAAAATAACAATAGTTGAAAAGAGAAACATGTTGGGGAAAATATAGGAGTAAAAAGATTTGTTGAGCACGAGCTCTCAAGTACATCTCCATATGTTTTCCTTTGGATAATATGAGTAGTTTGTAGCAAATGGGATTGCACTACACTGAACATAATATAAAGCTTTTCCCATCCCATTTCGGATTGTCTTTTGAACTGTTGTAGTTTACGCTCAAGTTAAATAATAACACGAGCCTTGGCACGATTCTTTCTGTCTACAGAGAAGTAAGAGTACACAAAGTACATCCCCATTTATCCTCCTTTACGTATATTATATTGAAAAGTGAAGGGGTTTATAGTAGCTCTCCCAGAACCTACACCTATTTACTAGAACGTTTCAAAGAATTCCTCAGTAGTCGAGTAAATAATGTATGTAAAAAGTGGTAGTTAGCTTAAATTATACTTCACATCAGTCAGGCCGGATATATTCAGCTTCTCAGCTTGCCCAGCTTCTACACTATTATTGTCTGTTTCGAAGTGAATTCTCCCTTTTCTCTCCCATAGAAAACTCTTCGCAGCCTTTTTCTCTCTCTCTCTTTTCAACTTTTTTTGTTTCAAAAATTCCTGTATTTCCCACAAGGTCTTAAATCTTCTTATATGAAGTTCCCATTTCGCTAAAAACAAGGGAAAGACTCCGATCCGCAAAAGTATTTAGGTACATGCCAAGCATCCTTTTCCATCCAGCCATTTATTTTCTCCTCATCTCTCACTCTATGAAGATGTATGGCTGATATTTAATGCAGTTATTTAACTATAGTTTAGATATAAAGTGATATCTACCTATCTATAAAGTCAGCTGTCTAGAGAAAGTTATTCAATAGTTTTTTTTTCAAAAAAGAAAAAAAAACTTTATCCATATAACACAGATACGAAAAGCGCACTTTCCTATTCAATGGCTGCCGCTCTTCTTTCTAGTCACAGCTCTCCTTCTACTCGGCTTGTGAAGTAGTTGAAAAGTGAAGCGCACTTTAAAATGCAAATATTTCATATCGAATGTAAGCAATGGAAGCCCACATGGAGATGGATGAGTCTTTTTTCTATGTATTGCGCTTGAAATTACATTTTTTAAATTCCGCTTTTTCTCTATCTTTTCTCTTCACGTCGACCTTGCCTTGAACGACACTTTAATCACGACAGACAAGTATGCATAGGAATAGCTATTCGCTATTCTTAATTGGATACTTACCTATTATTTGATTAATGCTTTCTAGCGAAAACCTTCAGATTTCGTGCAGACTGCAATTTTTCGTATTGTCATCCTCGTATGTAAATAATTGCTCTGGAAAGGTAAAGTTTTGCTCTTTCTTTGTGTAATGATCTAAAAGTGTGCTATGTTGAGGAAGAAGCTCATGAGAAAAAAGACATGTTGTTGTGCACGAGATGTTTTATTCCGGGGGAAAGTGGAGTAATATGAAGTGACTGACAAATGTGCACATCTACTTGTAATATTTCTCCAGAATGAGAAAAGCTGTCCTTTTTTACTCTGCTTATGGTTGCATGAGCACAAGCTCTGGAGTATGGAAGGGAGTAAGATAATACGAATGTGACCGTGTGCTAGGTGGTGGTGGGAAAGGAGTAAGGAAGAAGCTCCCCGTATTTCTGTCTCCCTCATCGAGAAGGGCGAGCTGGATGTGTCGACGAGGAGAAGAGCTTGAGCAGTGCCTGAGCACATTACATACCACGTTTTCATCTGCTTTCCTTTTCAGCTTTCTCCATTCAGAGTAGGGAGAAATCCCACTCTCACTTGTTCCTCTCTTTCTAACATCTGCGAGCTGTTTTGCCCTCCTCTCTCCCTTACTGACAAAGGCTCGCATAGTACGAAGTGAACATGAAAGCCGACACGGGCCGCGAGATAGTTCAGTCCTTCGTTGGTCCTCCGAAACGAAGCTGGTTTCCTTTCCACCAATACACAACTCCTTTTCACCTAGCACAAGGTGTGCTCTTTCTCCAAAAGTGTTTCGAAAAAAAGCAAGGACACTCAGCAATCAACATCCATTCCTCTCTGGTGAATAAATTCATTTAATGTATTAAACTATTTCCACGCTTTGTATATCAAAAACATAAACTTTTGCTAACTTTTTATAAAACAATAACTGAAAGGGAATCCCACTTCGCCGAGAAACCAAGTGACTGTCAGTTTTCTCTTGGAATGATTGCAAAGTTTTTAAATATATAAATATATAACCTGTTGTTGCAGTGAAAGTGGGGAACGGCAAAGTCCAATGCTTACTAACAAAAACGTACTAACTAATAACACATTTTAAAAAGTATTTTAAAAGATGACGTAAACAATCCTACATGATAAAAGCATACGACTGCCATACAAAAACTATATCCTTTTGTTATATTCCGTACCTGAAGTATAAAAAATTGGAGAAACTACTTCATAAAAGGAAGTGAACCTTTATATGTGTAAAGACGGGTGTACAAATCAACATTATATTTGCTCCGGCTAGCTTACTCCTAAGAACTTGGGATTTCAAAAGGGAGAGTTATTCAAAAAAATAGGAGGAGGAAACTAACTATAAATAATCTATTTACGGGAAGCCCCTCCATTGTCATCCTGTCAGTTTCATATTTTTCTTCAATTGTTGTCCTTGTTAATGTTTATGGGCGAGCTGTTCCTTCCTTCCGCTCGTCTCCTATCCGCTTCTACGTGAATTCGCACACAAAGAACGGATATTTCTATTTTCAAGAGTATGAAGAGTATAAAATTGTAGTGGCCACATAACACATTCTCATCCGCTATAAACCTTCCCTTTACAATTCGCTCTGGGTGATCGTAATCGTTGATAGCGGGGATGGTGCTCGTATTTTAGCTTTATATTCAATTTCTCTCGTGACAGACTATATATAGAGGGATAAATGAAGTTATGCAGACACGGAAAAAAGGATTGTATTCAGTTTGATTACAAAACAACGTGTGAATGTGGCGTGAATTATGTTCCTGTTGGTGACTCCAGCCTTTCTTCACCTCAAAAGACATACAAACATCCCATGCTTGTGCATACTTGATTAACATTTTGCTACTTTTTCTCTACTAACTCCTCGCAGAAAGAGAAAGGCCAAAGACGTAATAAAAAGAAAGAAATGTTGGTGAATGAAGAGAATCAAATCTAAAGTGGGGATTGCGTTACCACATCTTGCTGGTATATATATTTCACTTGCATCCCTGCTTCTTCTTCTTCTCAGCTGGACAAATAAAAAAGTCCTATTATACATGTCTCTCTACTTTATCTCTGCAGTTATATAAACGACGTGCTTTCAATATTTCTCTCCCTCTGTGAATGGACATGAAAAGTGTAACCGTGTTTTCCTGTAGCAGAAAATCGTGACTCAGTCTACTTACTTTTCTCCAACACAGAGAGTGAAAAGAAGAGAAAAAGTTTCACAACTCTTCCACGCTAACTAACTCTCGCAAAAGTACTAATAACATTTGTGCATCTATTGTAATACGCCTTTACCTTTCCTCTCGCTTATATCTCTGTCTGGACGAGGTAAAAACTCAAGAACGGACAGTGTGCCAACTCCGGAAGTTTGAATTGCTTAATAATCACTATCGCTTCTCTTGGAATCGCTCACTTTCAACCCTCCACGTTCTAGTTATGTGAAAAGGAAAGAGGAAAACTCTTATTATGAAAGTTTCTCGAGTGGAGAGAGAAAGAGAGGAACAGCATTAGAATGAGATTACCTTCAACTTACTCACAAATATATTGCTTCTTAATGTGACTAATAAACAGAGTTCGTGCTTAACACAATGCAACTTTCTCCTTCATTCTGGATTATTCAGAAGAGATAGTTGTGAAAACTTCCTGCCAAAAAAATTAACCCTGTTGTGCTCTGCGGTGAAATTTGAAACAAGTTAATTTACTTTTTCTCTCGGCTGTTTAAAAAATTTCACGAAAAATGTCCATTACTTTATGATATAGTTTGGAAACGAAGTTAACTTATTCTACCCTTTCATTCTGCGTATTGTCATATTGAAGATAATTTGATAGAAAAATTACGAGGAAAAAAATTGGTCATAGCGATACCACTGAACTGCTACTTAATCACATTAAGCCAGTATATCTTCATCACACTTGAGCGCGCCGAAAGCCAAACAAATAAATGAATAATACTTCTTCATTATAAAGCCAAAGATTTATTGAGCCCATAATACAGATAGCTACTCTAAACAACACTCCCAACCATTTCCCCGAACTCTAATAAGGCTTCTTATACTCAACTAGTGTATATCAAGTCCAGAGGAATTTTTTTTATATACAAATGGCATAACAAATCCTAGTTGGAGTGTGTGAAGCGCAAAGGAGCACAATAATTACAGTATAATATCGTGCAAGTTCTCAACTAGTTTGGCTGTCCTCCCATATTCACTCGAATGTCTCGTCCTTTTGCTCCTCCGACCATGATAATAATCGTGTTAAGCCGTTATGACTATGGAACATGCACCTCTTCTACCTCTTCCCAGAAACTATAGAAGGACAATAGTTTCCAATCGTTGGGGAAGAAAGTGAAGTTTCTTTTCAATTTCCTCCAATATCTATCCATTCTCATTATACTCACATCATAACCTGTTATGCAACGAAAGCCTGCGAAAATATTACTTGTGTGTGGGAGAGAGAAGACGCCAAATTGAATTAATAACCGACGCATAGGCCACCACCACTTTAATTGAATATAGTGGCTCCATTCTGAGAGAGAGAGAGGAAAGTTGGCTTAATCGTTTTCAAGTTTGATTCAATTGATAGCTTTTTGTAAGCGAAAGGGAAAAATATCAAGTGCATTTATATTTTTCAACTATTGTAAACGTTTTCTCCTGCCTCGCCCCTCATTGGAAATAGCTTGTGGTGAATAATTTATCGCATAGATCAAAAATATCTGAAATTCCACACGGGCAAAAAAGAATACGGCTGTTATCGGTTTTTGCACTATAATGATCATGATATGTCGCATAAAATGTGTGTGTTGGTGATGACGGTGACGTGCTGGTAGGGACACGGGTGCTTTGAAAAGATAAAAATATCACCGAGTATAAAATAGAGAGTGAGGGGGACATATAAGCGGGAGTCGCTACAAGAGTGAAGAGAGACAGCTTAAAACCGTCACTCAACATCATCATCATCACAGTGATCCACTCCATCGAGGAAAAAAGTCAAGAGCTCTCTTCCAACAGCGATTTAATAAACGAAAATGTCCAGCTCTGAATCGGAGAAAAAATGGCAGGATCGCTGCTTCTGACCGTATTATTGTTTATTTGCCATTTCCCTTTCTCCCTCTAACATCTCCGGATTCATAAAACGAAACTTTTAGTGTTCCAGAAATTGCTCCACGAGACCTATCTGCGTTCCCATAAAAGAAACTACTTTTCCGTGGGAATCTCATATAGTTAGCCAAGTCCTCTCATGGTCAACTAAAGTGCAGCATAAAAAAAGGCGCACACGACGACTAGGAAGGTCGAAATCGAAAATGATTTCTTTTATACGGAAATGTAAAAAAAGTATAATGAAATCTAAGCCATAATACAACAATATAAATGCACACGAGCACACCCGGAATGGAATGGAGAAAGTTGCAAGCTAAAACTTCTAATCCTATGGGTTCAGCGAAAAATACTTAAAGTATCATTGTAAATTTTTTTGAATCGCGGTTATTACATTTCTCTCAGTCCTTCCCGTTTAAAACTATTTTGTTATGCTCAGAGCGGAAAAACACGGAAGCCAGTTTGGTAAAATTACGCTTGTGAATCCCAACAAGATAAGTGGAGGTACATCTACCTGGAGCAAATAAATGGGAATGGTAATGTAAAAAGTCTCTTCAATAACTACGACCATTCCCTCTCCTCTTGTAGGAAGTGCTATAGGCAGTTTCAAACTTTGAAACTTACAGATAAAGTTATGAAATGAAAAGAAAATATCGACATTCCTTTACTGGAAGGGGTTAAGCTAATGGTTGAAATGATGGAAACAGTGAGGCATGGCTTAATGGACACGATATTGTATCTGAAAAGGTGATGTTATGTGATACTACGTAAAAAAATATGGCATTTGTTATCGCGCAACCGAAAACAATGTTAATAAACTGGATACGGAAGGCTTGAGCTGTAGTTTGAGCGAAGACATCGTGATTTTTGACAACGTCTTCGATTCCACTTGCTACAAAGCCCGAAAGATCATGTCCGTCAAAAATGTATGGAAACTGACAGTCCTTTATTGTTAAGGATAAGGGGCTGGATTTCGTCTCATCACTTTCCCATCTCGTTCACACTCAACGACTTAATCCTATACGATAAGGGAGATAACTTCCGCTGAGGATTCTACATCACGACACATGCATGGAGGACAATCATGACGACTTACGGCGCAGACTTTACATTCAGCTTTTTATATTCATTGCCAACTATCGACCTTCAGAGTAAACTGTAGTGTTAGTAAAATTTTGCAGATAAGGGCTAACCGACATGAAATGTTTTGGAGTCAAAGTAGTTACCATTTATTCGAGTACCTTTTGTAAAGCGGTAAATCATTTGGAGTGATCATAGGAAGGATTTTGAAAGGATATAAATGTTCCCAAGTTCGCAGTGATTTTGAATGGCAATACGTCCTTTTGGAAGCACAGTTAGTGAGCCCCATGCCAAGAAGAAATTACTGTGTGCATTCAAGTCTTAAATTCAAATGCAACCCACATCGGTTTCTCATAAAATCTCAAGCTAAAATAGACGCATTTTGGAAGTACGTGATCCTAATTTCAAATGAAGACAATTATATTTAGCTACAAATCGTCGTGGAGGGGAAACCGTAACTGTAGAACCTTCCAATATTTCTACTCCGTTTAGGCTACTTTATCCTTATGAAATAGGAAGGTTATTTTCATCGTATCTGGAGCTCTTTAGTTCAATATCTACTGCACCAAAAGGCTACTAAAGTACTGCAAAAAGACCTACTTTTGGACGTTTTTTTTCAAGCGAGGGAGAAAATTAGATATTTTAATACAGCGAGCGAGCAACGAGGTGATCGTTTGTTCAGTCTCAGATGAAATTGCGATCGCGACAATCAAATCAGTAAGAGAGACCGGAAGCACGGGCGACGAAATTTCAAAGTAGTACTCGTGTTGGGCATCACTGTGTCGTTGGAGTGCTCTCTAGATTCCTTTTAATATCTAAATTATTTGCTTTCTTATCCTCTATGTAGCTGTTCGCCTTTAGTTAGTTTGCAGGAAAGGATGAGAAACACTTTAGCTTTGGCGAATAAATAATAGATAGCTAATTAAGTAAAAATTAGTGTCACAAGTAGGGAAAATAGAGGATAAAAGGTGTATATATGTTGACGGTGAGTGTAATTCAAATATTTAATTTCATAAACACTTGGCCCCTCGCCGTTATCGGAATTGGTCGTCAAACAATTATGTTGTTGCATGTACACCTGCTCAAAAGCCTGGAATTGTGAGCGAAGAGAAAGCAGAACTGTGAGAAGGGCAGTGAGAGAAATCCGTTTGGGAGAAAGGGAAAGGAAAACAAAAAGGAAATTATTACCTCACTCAATCCCCGTTTCGTATACTATTCGCACTACTATTCCATGAGAGAAAAAAAGAGTCAGTGAAGTGAATGAAAAGACATGAGCGTAAACGAGAGGGAAACTGCTTTCCCCAATTCTATCATTTTGTGCTCGTGTATGTGTGTTTAGTGCTGCAGACACTTGCTTCGTTAAAGTGGCCATTTCATCCATTTTAAATGAAAGTTTGGAACACACACGCTACACACTATTACCAATGCCCCAAGATAAAAATACTTACCCGTGTGTATGTATATTTATAGAAGTTAACTAGCTATAATATATGTATGCTATGTAAAATTGAAAATAGGGAAAAGGTTTCAAAACAACGCTACTATAAGATAGGGAGTTATGGACATACATACTCCCCCTTAAACTGACAGTTTTGAAGAGTAATATTTAAAAAGACGATATTTTATTCTATATCCTTCCTCTCTCCAAAAAGGTTTGATGGGAATTGATTCCGGATCGTACGCATTGTGACAGAACTAGGACACATACCCAAGTTTTAAACTTGTTCAGAAATATATGTATCTCAGGACGTAACTCATTATTTTATAGTGAAGTAGGCAGTCCTTCTTTAAATATTTAAGGAGAGTGACATTAAATCCGTTATGATATTGACACTAAACTTTATGATTATGAAAAAACAGTTGCTCATTTGAAACCGCTAAAGCTGCTTCCATACATTTTGTTACTCTTTGCTTTCACTACATTAACTTAAAAATCGCTTAATAAAGTGCTTTAATATTTTTAAAAGCAACGCACTTTTTGATTAATGTGTGGGAGAAGTAGTTTGAATGGTTTGCAAATAAATATTTATGTAAAATATTTACGTGCTTTGTGTTCCCCCTTTGTTGTTACCAAAGTCTGTTCAAAATAATGTTTGTGAAAATTGTGAAGTGAAAAGGTTTTGTCATTGTGAATTTTAATATTGAACAGGTTAAAAAATAAATTTGGAGTATTTACTAGCTGGATGGTATTATTCAGCCTTAGTGACTTTGGCAATGCTTAATTAATACTAGTGAGCGTGAAAATAAGAGAGATCTCGCGAGTGACACTAGCTCCATGTTAAATATGAGAGTGCGGAAGAAAGGAACCGTAATACGGACAGTGTTGCCTGTTGACAAGAGGAAAATAGTACAATTTGTGAAAGGTGGATTAGCGGTTTGTCTATGAAAATATTATCCGCTTTCACTCTCATCATCCCAGTCATGATTTATGTACACGTTAGGAATCCATGCTGGGTTGATGGACGCGCTAGGAAAAATGAATTTTAGAGAAGGAGCTTAGCACCGATAGCCGCTATCCTTCTTCATTCAACTCAACTTATCACCACTAATAACCAAACCCTGAAATAATAATCCCGGTGAAAAGGAAAAGAAAATTTTATGTGGAGAAGTTTTTGGCAGACAGAGACAAAGAGAGCGGCATAGAAAGCTGTGAAAAGTTGCTGTCGACTCGAGTCATTCCATGATTTCAACAAATGTGGCCTGTCCAAGAAGGATATGTAGCCGGAACTTGATTCTGTTATTTAGTGAAATTTTCTCTGCGCAAAGTACGGAAAGGCACAATCTACACCCGAAAGGCACGCAATATCCTGTAGACGAAGGACTATTTAAAAAGTTTGGTTGAAAACGCAACCTCCCCTAATTAATTGAGATTGATGAGGATGACAAGTACCACTGAGCGGTATAGCCAGGTAATGTGGATAAAACTAATGAACTTTGTTTCCTCTCTCTATCTGTCTTTCCTCTCTGGATTTGTTAGGTTAATATCCATAAGCTTATTACACATTAGACTAGTCGTATGCTTTTATTCCTGGATTTTACTCGGGAATTGAATGAAATCGTCCTATTTAATATTCTACTAGTAGTAGAAAGTAGTCGAAGGGAGAGAGGTGAAAGCGGAGAGTTTAAGCGCTCCCAGTCAGACCTATAAAAAGTGGGCCTCATAAGTTACCATCTTTGTCAGATTAAATTTGGGATTCCCAACGTTCCTCCCGTGTACTCCGTTCCACTCTGGTTGTGAGAGAGAAATTCCTATTGTTTTTAGCCTTTGGCATTCATTACTAGAGACAGTTTGTGGTGGGCACGTTCTAATAAAATTAAAATGAGTTATAGAAGATTAAAAATGCAATGGGAGTACATAGTCTTATATATGTGGGTTAAATAATCCTCCATTCCATATCTCTCTTCCATCCAAACATGTAATATTCATCAGCTCGTGGAGAGAGTTCGGCCAGGTATAATCTTCTGCCATGAATCATTCGCAACTGTCATGTCATTCGTATTTAATTGGAATTGTAGGGAGTAAACAATTTTTCACTTGGGATAATGAATGTTGCTCATGCTATTTACTCAAATGATTTTATATGCAGTTGAGGTGATGATTAAAGCATATGTAAATATTTGCTATGTACTGTCGTTGATGTAATTACCTTACCCAAGGGAATCATTGGACAATAAACGTGTTTCAATTTCAATTTACCCAAATGATAAGTAATTGTAGGTTGTCGTTATTCACTATTTTTCAACTTTGTCAAGTTCAGATTTTCAAACAAAAAGCTAATCACTTAAGTGTGGATGATTTAATGTCTAAAACAGGTAAAAGTTTTGCATTTTATGACAGTATAAAAAGTTTATTAGTAATTTTGATAATTGAAACTTTCACTACTTTCCCTTTTTAATGATTGAGCTTTATATTTAATGTGAAATGGATAAGTGAGCACTTAATCATTCTGGGTTGTGCACACACGACCCATAACTCAATAATTTTTGAAACAATTGCAGGCAATATCCTCGCTTTTTATAACCCAACCGTTTTATTCACTCGCTTTTTATCTACCTTGTGAGAGAAGCTGTAGGGAGATCAGCTGCGGTTACAGAGTAAAAAAGTGGAGGGGAGAAAACGTAGGAGCCCTTCTTCATTTTCCATGCCTGACACTTTTGCACATTATTTTACTCAAAAAAGTGTCCTCCCTTCCGCACATAAGTGGAACGATACCAATAAATAATTTGAAAGTTAAAGCAGAAGAGCCTGTTTCCCTTCTGGGTACACTTTATTCGGAAAAAGCTAACAACGTCAGTGTCTCCTACGTAGAAGCTAGTTTACGTGATAAAACAGCGAGTTCCTATTCCGTTTTTGGAATGTTCGAGTCTATAAACTTTTTCCTTTCCTTTCACAAACTTACTTTTTCCCTCTATTATGTCGATGTGTACATATAAATCTGAATTTGGAGAGATGCTCCGGCTACACAGCATAGATTGCTGGGTTTAGTAGACTACCACCTTTTCCTTATGATTATTGAGATGTTTCGAAAGTGGATCTGTCCCTGGAAAGTTTGTGCTCGAATGAAAAGTATTTTTTTCTCGTCCCGGTGGACCTTGCCACAACAAACCCTTCTACTAATAACTGCCGAGTATATAAAATGCATACAAATATATTGCACCAGTTTCACGTATTGGGAGAAATAAAAGCCATCATTCCATTCATTGAAGAGAGAAGGGAAGAGCCTTGGAGCTATATATTATTTCTTGTATTATCAGTTTCACGTTCTATGCTACAGAAATACTAGTTATATGAAATGAGCACAACATAACATCCGAGTGGTGACTTTGCAAGGAAAACATGCTTTTACTTTCTCTTTCCGTATTTATTTTCTCCCTATTTTTAGTCGGCTCTCTAGACAGGTATTTTTCTCCTTTTTCTGCACGAAAAAAGCATCAGGTTTTTCTCTCTCGCGAGTTTTTTCTTGCTACAGCTAAAAATATATTGTTCCTTCGAATCCACAAATTTCCATCATATTCCTTTCACATTTCCTGAATGGTGATAGCTTTTTTGTGTGTATACCTTTAGGTGATGGCTTTCTCCCAAGTTTTCATTTTTTTTCTGGATCATAAGCAATTTCCATACCTATTGGTTCAATTCTTTTGCCATGCTTTCTTCAAGACAAGTCATCTACTTCTTTTGTGTCAGGGAGAGGAAAACGTGTACACACTGAAATGGGGGGAAGCGGACATTTTTTGAATTATTATTATAATTTATAATATATTTCTAAAGTGTAAAAGGGAGAGTGTTCCATAGAGGTGGCCGGGCTGTTAGGAGGCGTACGTGGATAGCATAGCGGAGTTGTGCCTCTGCCATCTCACTTCCCAAATTTTGATTTAAATAATATCCACATAGCGAAAGCTGATCCAACGCTGTGTCCTATTGGGTTCAGACCTAACATAAATTTGTATTTAATGGAAGCTGTCGCCACTCTCCAACGTGTAAGTGGGAGAAAGGAACTGAGATTTCGGTGTTGTGCAAGTAAGGCTGGGTTATTGTTTCTCTTCCCAAGACATAATTTGTGCGCTATATAGTGTCACACGCTAAAGTAATACAATTTTTTCTCTTGTATAGTCCATAATACAGATATTGCTAGATGGGGTATTAGCTAGATTTATGTGTTGGAACGGGGAAATTTTTAAAGTCAAATCTGAAGCAATATCTTGGTTTAGTAGAGCGAGGAAGGATAGGCCAACAATACACGTTTTTTACTTGAAGTGTTCTAGATAAAAAAATGGATTTCTCACCATTTTCTCCTCTCTCACGAAAGTCGAAGCTCTGATCTGATTGTTTAAGATTTTGTACGGCACAGCTACTCCAATGTCACTTCATTTAACTGACAGCAGCGGGGCTTGTTCTATAAGCCTTAAAATGAAATTGACATGGAGAGTGTGGAACTACCTATTTTTTATTTTTTGTTTTGAAGCTTGAATATTATGAATCATGACGTGTTTCAGTTTTCCCTTTTCTTCTCAACATATTAGGTTCGTGTAGACTTAAGTCAGTACTTTTTTATTCCTCGAGGGAACTCCCCATATATATCAATGAGGTGTCGTTATGTCATGTTATCATTTATGCGGATCCTTACTCCTGGAAAGAGATTTTCCACCACAGCTCTCCAACTTTCTAGCTAGTGTCTTTCAAATAATAAAGGGAAATGGAATAAATGAAAGGGATGAGTGTGAATACATGTTTGCCATGCATACCCATTCACATGAGCAAAAACTTTCTCTGGTTGGACTTCTTGGTCGTGAATAAGGCAAAATTATTTGGGCCGAAGATATAGAGTCGAGATGGGAATAGAGAATATTAAATAGAACTGGGATGACATGAATATTTTTGGGATATGGTGGCGTATGACAGAGACATGCTGACTATGAAATTGTTATTTTCGCTACGGCTATTATTACTAAATATTATTTTGAAATAAATTCGACACGGGTCAACTGCTTTAATATTTTATAGCTGGAAAATACTTCCTAAAACTCACGTTACTATTGAAGTATTTCGTTTGCTCAAGTCTTGGCAATTCGATGGAATCTCTTAGCTTTTCCTTAAAGTCTACGAGGATTTATTAATTTAGCTCTATTGAAGTAGGAACGTGAAAAGTAGTTGGTGTAGACCACACAAACGTCATCTTTGATCTTTCTCATCCTTTGAAGCACTTTCTTTCGCAAGATTCCTTTCGTTCCTAAGAGTCAGGATTGGTTGTAGAAAAAACATAATTAATTTAGCTGAGGTTTGCAGATTTCTGCCAAAAGTATATTCCCTTTAGTCTCCCGCGAAATTTCTGGAGATGAAGGCCACAAGAGGAGCAACAGCAGCTTGAAAGATGATAGGAGGCAGAAGGAAAAAGTGCTATATATGGTCTGCTCCTGAAACCTACCATTTCCCAGTATAGACTGGCTGTGAGCTGGAATTAATGGAGAGGAGAGGAAAGATATCTTATCTTCCTTCATCCTTGGAATGTTGCTCCAAGCGATTTGATCTCCTTCTGCCAACCTCAAACTACCATTTACATTCTGGTATGGCATGGCTCCCACAAACTACGAGATAAACATTGACTCCAGAGTGTAAATGTATCATGTGTATAATGTTGCTCGGAGAAGCAGAGGTAGTTTGATTGGTATGTCGAGCGCAGTTTTTGAGACTTTGTTCGCTCGACTTATAAATCGAGGATGACTTGATAAAAGTTTTTAGAAAGTTGGCTTTTGTGCAGGTTAGAATCTCCTTCAAATCTCTTTCAACTCTTATCTTTTTCTCGATAAGTAGATTTATTAAATGATAAAAGTTGATCGAAAAATAAACTGTTTAATGCAGACTTGAAATGAGTTACTTTGTGCAAGCAAGGTTATCTCTACGACTAGGTTGACACAAGTCTGGATATGAAAGTCAAAATATTTATAATAAAATAGTCTTGATTCCAGATTTATTATATGATCAATATTTTAACTGTTTCATTTTAAAATAATCCAGTATGAAATTTTTAAGTATTGGGCAAACATTTTTTTATCGGATGCTCAAACTTCCTCTGACGATGTGTACAATTCCTCTGAGGAAATTGTGTTTTCAAATGGAAGCTTTGTCAGTTCCTCTTCACATAATTTATTAACCAAGCTGGCTCCATAGGCATCCCCAAGTACATTAATTGTAGTGCGGAATCGATCCCTAAACATTGCACCAAAATATTTCATCAGTTGGACACTCAGCGCTTTACATTTATAATTAAACATTACAACCCATTTTTAAAACTAGAGGTCCAACTTACAGAATGAAGTCGACGGGTATAATGAAGGCAAGAGTTGCTGGAGGCAAGCCTAAAAGATTCATCATCATTGTCATTGTAACAATCCCAGCGTGTGGAATGCTGGAAGCTCCAATGCTTGCTATAGTGGCAACAAAACTGCAGAGAAAGTTCAAATATGACTCGGTTTAGAATTAGCATTGGAATGTTATTTTAAAATGTTTACCTAATAGCAATGATCGATTCCAAGTCCAGTGACCGTGTCTGTCCTCCATACAAGATATGGTTATGGGGAGAGTGGCAGAGCTAAAAATGTGATGTTGCCGTTGAATATTCATATATTGACCTGTGCTCAGTAATACTCGCAAGATCTAATCTGAACGTACCTCGAGGCAGTACCAAACGCAGTGACCAAGGCATGAATAGAATCCTTGAGTACTTTGAAGGGATGTGATCCAGTTATCACGTAGTAGAGTAAAGGAAGCACAACCAAGCCATGAATAAGGTGGCCAGAGATAACCGTGATGAGATACATGATCATCTTTGAAAGCGTTTCTGAAAGATCTTCCACTTCCAAAAGTTTGCCGGATATTAGGCAGAAAATACCAGCAGGTGCTAACCTAAATGGGAAGTCAAGAGCATGTCATAAAGCGTAAATTCAAATATGTACGAATTTACTAATCCGGAATAATAATGTTTATATACCAAAGAACCCAGCTAGAAATAATCATCACAAGTTGGGAAATACAGCGGAAGAATTTAATTACAGGCTTTCCATATGGACCGATGCTTGCAAGAGCGATGCCAAATGCAGTGGTGAAGACCAGTAATCCCAGTATATTCGTTCCTTCAGCGTATTTCGATTTCATTGGAAGCTTTTCTTTCTCCAATGCTAGAATAGTTAAATGTTGAGGATTGATATGGCTAGTTTTGTTATAATAGTGGGGAATAGATTTTCTCAAGGGAAATATAAGGTTACACGCTACCCACTTTCATTTCCTTTCAAATCCGCTTGTATTTCTGCCACTGTGGGCATGTCCAGGATAGTCTCGTACTGAAATTGTTGAAAGAAAGTGGATAAGAAAATCGAACAAGAGTTATCCTCAATAGTTTGATTCAGATGAAAATCCCACAGTATAAAAGATTTTTTTTACGCACAGTGTAAAATAAATGGTTGCTCTTACCTGGTACAATGTAGCCTGGAATAGATTTGACGGAAACATATTTCTGTGTAAAGAAAAGGGACCATAATAAAACTTGCGGTTTGCGTCATGACACATGAGTCATAGTTCACAATTTTTTTCAGATTCTTTTTCTCTCCCATTCAGAGAGAGATTTTTTATTCTCCAATTCTATTACCTGACGATATCCATCATCACATCTGCATTGACGATATTGCGAGGCTTTATCTGAATAGGATGCTCCAACTTTTCATCTTTTTCGTGAGCCCCGGGATGAATGGTAACAACAAGAATAATGCCGAGAAAGACGGCGCACACTGTGGTGAGGAAATAAAAGAGTAAAGTACGCAATCCAACTTTCCCCGAAAGTCGTAGGTCAAGTGAACCCAGAGCAGCAATCACAGACGATAGGATTAGTGGGAGAGTGAGTGCTTTCAGCATTCGGAGAAATATTTCTCCACCGAATTTTACATACACTTGCTCCCGTTGACTCCATTTATCTTCTTTGCTGTTCCGCAGGAATAAGCCGAAAGTGATTCCGAGCACGATCCCTATTATAGTTAGCACGATCAGGAGGTTTGATCGCACATATTTCCATGTATTATAAACCACGGTGGGTTGTCCCGTTGGATACTTTCTTTCTGTCATTGCAAATCTTTTTTATTTTTTTGGATGAATTTCTTTTTCTTCGAATTTACAGAACTTTTTTGGGAAAAGTTTTTTTTATAGCTGGGAGATAAAATACTTGTTTACTACTATTTGAATTTGAGATTGTACGGAATTAAGCGTGACCTTGTCTTGACAGACTGTCACTTCGGGTACACGAATCAAGATTGACTTTAGACTGTTCATTTACGTGGATTTAAATGGCTTAAAGTGACGCACGTGCATATGTAAATAGATGTATAGAGAAATAAGCAAAATGAAATTATTTTCAGTCTGCAAAAGTCATCATAGAGGATATTGTATTGAACCCGAACCTGAGTTGAGATTTGCAGTAGATCTTAAATAGCATAAAGCTATAACCAAACCAAACCAATGTATTAATCTTAATAAAAAGTGCATTGAGTAATGCCACGAGTGGGTCACATGTTAAAGTGCTAATAGTAGTCAGGTCATAAGAAATCTTAGCAATGCTTGGCTAAATGCGTGGAAGTTTTTTCAGAGGTCAGAAAGTTCGCATTCATTAAAAGATAAGTGGCTAATCAAAACATTGATGAATATAAAGCTGCTCGTACCTGACGTTGGTTAAACAGGAGCAGGTCATGACGCTTGATGTGACGCTCATTTCTTTGAATATTATTTTGGTTTGGGTCGAGACCTTCTTATTGACAACTGATACGCTTAAAAGATTCGTCGCTTGTCTAAAATAGTCTAGCCCACAAAATAATATCCTGTTACAAAAGTAAACAGTGATGGAAAGCGAGTTGACCACCCAAAGTTATTGTGAGTCGACTGAAAATGAGAAAGAAAATTGAGACCTTGGGATACAAATGCTTGGACAAATCCCTACACCAGAAAGGGATCAACTTATACGGAAATTCCAAAAGTTGTGTTGTCCTCAGCCCTCACTCCTCACCATCCGCTGTAGCCAAACAGCTTCCGCATACCAAGCAAGCAGAAAGTATTCGGAGCGAGTGCCATTGATAGATTCAGATTGGAACTTGATATACAAATTGTTTATTTTTTATACGATATATCTTGGAATACAAAGTTTATTTTTGTAGACTGGAGAGAGTGAAATCCTTTGACATTTTAATGAAAGTCAAATACTTGCATCCATTTGTCCATAATGATGAATAAATACGCGCTCCATTTCCCTTCGACAAAGAGTAAGCTGTTGTGTTGTATTGAACACTTGGGAGCTGCCAGGGCTATTTTTATTAAATGAACGATTTCCTTTCGTGTTTTGATCAGACTTAGCCCAAAAATAGAATGATATTGATTTTCAGAAGCCTATATACATATAGAAAAAGGTACAGCAAGTCCCATAATTTAACGTATCTCATAACTCAAGACA
>JAHZMU010001366.1:0-20893 GCA_027743725.1 Rambutsinella grinnellia | reverse complement strand
CTTTTAGAATGGGGAAGTACCCCATATCTGATTGAATGTTCATGCATGTCGCAGTTTTCATCCGGGGCTTTTGGTGATCTTAATAAGGACAGCGAAATAATATTCTCCTTGATTCGGAAACCATACTTGGAATCATTTATTAAGCTGACACCGCGATCCCTCTGACTAATGTCAACCCACTTGTGTCCCGACACTTCATATTGAGCCATGTCCCACGAAGTGTTCGAATGTGTTGGCCGCTTAATGTGCCCGTATTGAATTTCATATGTGGCTTCCCTACTCAAGACGTTAGCGGGGAACTCTGCCTTCAAAAACTTGTGACTTTGTCCTTTCCAATCGACATCCACTTGGTACTCTACTATTGGAGAGTTTGCTTCAATTACGGTGTAACGAGTAAGTTTTAAGGGCTTTCCAGTCTTTGAAGACTTTGGAGATGTTATCCAGCGATAGGCTGCAAAAAGGGGTCCTTCGTAGATAACCTCAACTACGCCTTTATCACCATCATTATAGTCGACAAGGGACTGCCTTGTCTCCAAATGGTAATCATCACAGTCCCACGCGTCCCAACTGGCTGGGTTATCATCGTAAATGTAGAGCATAGCAGGATCCGTGTTAGTCTTCTTAAAATCATTGAAAACCTCCCATTCCACTCCATTAATGATGTGGAAAAGCTTTTCTTTTGGTGGCCCAATTAAAGAGAATTCTAAGCGAATTAAGCCATTTGAGAACTGACCAGTAGTTTCATTCAACATGGAATATTTTACAGGATGGGCTATTTCTTGGAGGGGCATTGGGTTAATAGTTGTGTATCCTGATGGGTGCAGCTTCATAAAGACAAGTGGGCTGATTGCTGGCTCGGTCGATTGGGTGAAAATGGTAACTTCTTGAGCAAAGTCCTCAATTTGACAGGGAGCCAACGATGGCAAAGCAATCAAGCATGTTACCGCCCACGGAAGTGGATTGAAAATAGCTCCGTTTAATTCTCCAACGGGGAAGCTAAAGTCCGGTGGAAAGGGCAAGCTATTAAGTCCAATGGCTGATGTGAGCTCCTTATAAATATTTTTGTAAATTTCAATTGCATCTTTTGCAACGTTTTCTATGCAAGATCCAGGAATCACATCGTGAAACTGGTTGAGCAGCAAATCTTTCCATAATTTTTCCAATAAATGTAGAAGTCCATTGATTCTTTCTGTAAAATTGTCTCCATCAATTTTGCAAAATGTTTGTGAAAAATTCGACGTGTTTTAAGAGCATTTCCAACTTTCTGTTCCAAGCCTTAATCTTTGCCTGGGATGTGTAAGTCCCGTTATGCATTTCTAAATAAAGCTCCCCTGTCCATTTGCATAAATTCTTAGAGTCAGCTTCCAACTTTTGAAAAAGATAATCAGGCCCTTGGAATTCTATTTTGGGTAGACCATCAACATCTTTTAATTTAATCAGTCTCTCCACAATGGAAACTGTTGGTCCACCCCCGCCATCTCCTAAGCCGTAAAGATAAGCTCCAACATTTGTCCTTCCTTTGTCCTCTGAATTATTTACTGATTTTAAGAGTTCTTTTGGAAACTTTCAGCTGCGACATAATCTTTGATTCCTTCGAAAAGGGTTGGGTGATCCTCCTTCAACCAAGCGAGTTGCTGCATTTGGGAGCAAGTAAAGACGATATCAGGGTAGCTCTTGAAAAGTTGAATTTGGGAAACCCAAGATCTAAATTAATTATGAAATAGTGCAGTTTTATTATATTAACCGGAATATTAAATAAACAGGTGTAAAGTGAAAGTAGGTATTTACCTTGCACATTTTCTCCGAGTTTCCTTGTAAGTCCACAACCACGCAGTGTCAATATGACAGTGACCCATTGCGACAAGAGTGTGAGCTTTAGCCCCATTTCCTTCAGAGAAGTATTTCAAAGAGATTTTTCTTGCGCTTTCTAAATCCTTTGAGATGATCAAATTAATCATTTGGTTGCCGGTATGGAGGGCCTGATAACCGCGAATGTCGTTTGGCATTTCCTCCGCAATTCCTAAAAGGACTTCAAGATCCAGGAATAGTTGGAATATTAGTGGCTCGAAAACAGCAATTTCTGCAAGTTTTAGCTGATATTGAAGGTTTGGGTTTGGCGGATCTACGAAAAAATCATCTTTAGTTTTAATGCATAAGGAAACGTTATGTTGCAATTTTTTTACCAATTGAGAATCCTTCTCCAAGCGCCCCAAATAAACCGTTGCAAGCCATCTCAATAAAAAATTCAATTTCCTTATTGGTTTTGTTTGGTTTCCAGCATTTTGAAATTTCATACGACTCCCGATGTTTAGGCACGAAACCTTGCAAGACGTTACCCATTCCATCCCAAAGCATTGCCTCGCTGCTGGAGTTCCATCTAAAGTGAAAACATTTTCCGGCCCAGTCGGATGGAATTTGAATTTTAACTTTAAACAAGTGAGTGGACCAAGTAGGTCCAAAAGAGTCTCCAATTTGGGCTGGTGCAAAAGTTGCTTTGCTACAATTCTTTATGAGCTCAGAAACTTTATCATTTCCGTCAATCTTGTAAACGGACAATTGAACGGGTAAAGAAGCCGAGTAAATTTGGCTGTGGAGGCTATCATGAGACTTCATTATAATCTGATTCGTGCTATTTGTACTAAAGTGTTCCTCTTGAGCGAGAAAACGCCGAATTCGGGCCAGAGTAGATTTTCGGTTTTTGTGCAGGGGGGCGGTGACAGCCTCCATGATTTTGAATTTTATAGAGAAGAATTTACAGGTCTGAATGGGAACCAAGTTGACAGATTACTGACTTGTGAATTAATATGATGGTGACATTGAGATAATTAAAGATGTTTCTATGCATTGCAGGGCGATTTACATAGTTTGTGCTACGATAAAACCATTCTCCTTTGCCAATGTCAATGCATGTAAATGCTATCATGCTATTTTAAATCATAATCATAACGTGCAAGTTAACATATTCTACTTAATGTAGAGTGAAAAGCATACATATGAAATAGATTATAGTATTTGTAGTGACTTGAGATGACGATGAGATAAAACCACTTTATTCTCTTCTTTAAAAGATTTTATACTTAAGTAGGCTATACTCCGAATAAAGCTCTATCAACCATTCTATTAACGGATGCCGTCTGGAAGCCAAATCGTGTTGCTATAATATAGTAATGAAAAAGTATTGAAAATAACTAAATATATCAAATATAAAGAAATGTAAATAGCATTTACGGTAGTCCTTTCCAGTGAACCCCATCCAATCCCAACATCCTATAAAAGTTTTTAATTGCTTCCATTAGTTTATAACAATTACAAGACATTCATTACTGATTTACCAGATAGATTCTTAGGATTCCGGTATGACCGTTTTGTCTGTGGGTAAACTTGGATAATGTCATTCAGCTCGGCTACCTCCAAATAGCCTGTTGTTCGAGGGAATTTCTCCCCAAAAAATTGTCTATCAAAAATTGCCATAAGTTTTTTCAACAAATCCACGAACATTTACTATCTATGCAAAATGCTATCCCAATAAAATGAACATCTAAACTAACCGACTTTGTAGACATCCATGAAAGACGAAACTGATCCTACAAGTTTTCTCAGCACACCCCGAAGGTACATACACAAATCCAATCTTATCCATTCCATGTGGCTCATTTAAATCAAAAAACTCCGTTTGATCAAACCCATAAAATTCACCATCTAACGGAACCGTTCCAACACTTCCGAGGAGTGGCCTTGATAAGTTCTCTCCATACAAGTGCTTATACATTTCATAAACGCCTTGATATTTACAGTCATTTGATAAGTAGTGGGTGACACTAAGATAGCCACATGGGCCTCCATAATTTTCTGTAGGCTATTATTATAAAAATTATCATGTTTAAAAATTCATTTGATAGCTCCTTAATTACTCATTGCTAATACCATTCCATGCTCTCCTTCACACATATTAATAAAGCAGTTTAGGTCCGCCCCAAAATGCTTATAGATTGTTTCTATTGCAAGGCCACTCGCAGGTTCTACAGTACTATCTTTAGAGCCATGATAAACGTAAACCTTCGTATCTTTAATGTTTTCTACGTCGTCAATTGACCCGACTATGGAGTATGTTTCGGTGGCGTGGATTACTTCTGTTATGTTGAAATCCTCAATATTATTCACAAAAAAGTCAGGTCTCTGCCTCTCCCATCCGTATAAATATGGAACTTTAATAATTAACAGTTAGCATTAAATACCCAAAGCTAAAAATATGCGGGATATTTTTACTCACCACCAGAAAATATACCAACGCCATGCACTTTGGAAGAAAACGACAAATGATATTGCATCGCCTGTGCTCCACCCGAACTAAAGCCGGTCACTGTGAAACTATTTGGGTCTATGTTGAATTTGCTTAATTTTTTAATCTCCAGTTTACTTTCTTCCGTTTCCCATTCTAAGCTGGACTGGAGCAAAGCCAGAGTTATGACATTGTGGAAAAATAATCTCATGTTCAAAATTTAAATGGGTGAACAATTCGATTACCAAACGGAACTGTTAATTATGTAACGAATGCATGTATGAATGTGGCTTTTATAACTTCATGAAAAGTTTATTACGATGCAGGGATCATTGTCATCAGTTGAAGTGCAATGAGCATTTTATGTAATATCAATTGATCAATTAATCATTCATTTCCTTCAGGATCAATAGTTTGATTCTAACTGGCGTCCTCGACCATGGCTCATGCCATTTTTGTGCAAGGCTATAGTACAAAAACTTAATTAATTCAGTGTTTAAGGTTAATTATCTAGCGATGATAATTTATACTCTGTCACTAAACTATTCATTTATTGAATACATCGAAGTGGGGAATGGTGAGATTTTATAAAGATAAAGGAATTAAGCCGTTTCTGTTACATAATAAAACTATCAAAATAATTAAAACTTAATGGTAAACAAAATTAAAAATAATATACTGAGATACGTAAATAATATACGTAAAAGTTCGGTTTGTTAAATGAGATGAATTTCATTTGAGCGACAGCGACCCCCTTTTCGGACGCTTGGGTGGTTTTACGTAAGCAACTCCAACCGTTTCCTCCAGTTCTGTCATATAGCATTTCACAATCCACATTGAAATCACCCTGTAGGACTTGGTGACTGCGTCAATTGTACCGTCAAAGCGAAAAGTGTAAAAGCCCCGGAAGTATTTCGCAATCGCCATAAGAAAGGTGATGACAAGGAGGACGATTCGTAGCTCAAGCCATTTCTTGCAAAATAAGTGGATTTTCTGGATAAGAGAAATTTGCTTTGATAATTTGATAATCGATTTTTAGAGTTATTTTTATTAAGTCTATTTCCCAATAAGCATTTCTTAAAAATTAAAGGTAAATTTCGTCATTGCATACCAGACGCTTTCCACTTTTCAGCTTGGAATATAAACTTCCTTCAATTATGAACCCGACGAAGACGAGGGCAATCAGGCACATCACTGTAAATGCTGTAACAATGAATTTCAATATGAGTTGCGCTACTAATAAAGGCATTAAATGGATTAACTCAAAGACTAACTTTCAAAGTTAAATCTAGTAAGGAAATGTTGCGGAACATAATCCCTTAAAACATTATCGGTGCAATTCTCCGTACAATTCTTGTCTTTTAGAATGAGACCGGTGAGAAGTCCAAAATTGGTAGTTTCATAAGTGACAAAGATGATGGAGGCAAACTATTTAAATCAAGTTGCTTTTAAGAACGATATAAAGTCAATGCAGGTCACATCAAATGTATTTTTCACCTTACCATGTCCACCACAGAAATAATCTGAACCGCTTTGGACAACGATGGTCCGCACCGGCAGCAGCCAGCCAAGCAGAGACAGGCCATTGTACAATTTTTAATACTGAATTTTAAAATTAAAAACTAATTGGGTTACATGTAATAAAATACTGAAAAAAGATGCCCACACCTTCACCTGACTCATAACAAATTTCTTTTCTGTGAATATTTGCTCATGTTTGTATACATTGTACGGAGGCATGAGAGAATCGCTGATGCTGCTTGGTGATTAGCTTTAGGTACTCTTACGTATGATTTCTTTTCCCATGTCATGAATAATGCAATGAGACAAAATGCAATGGAAGCGTGCAACATCCCAATAGGTACGCTTTTTTACGCTGCTCACTTGCTCACAAGCGTCCATCAATACTCCTTTTGTACCTCCTTGATAAACAAATCCAAGTCTACAGCCACCAAGCCGACAGCCTCATATAATATTTAGTACGCATTTATTCATCAACCTCGACGTAATAAAATAGAGAGCATCCACCCAACTAAATATTACCTTCCTTCTCGATAATTTCCAATACCAATCTTTTAACAACCTTTTCATTTATTAATACCCCATTTATTTATGGTCACGCATTATCATCATCATCATCCGCAGCCATTTACTCAACATATCTTCAACCGGAAGTTCCCAAATCCAATCGCTTTCCTCGAGTGCACTTGACACTGTCCCGTATCTTTTCAGATGCACCCGTTCTTTATGAAAAAAAAAGAGATTTGCTTTATATGAACCTTTCCTATCTTTCTCTCTTCTATATCCACCATCCGTGCACTTTTTTTTATTTCCCCACATGACTTTGAGAAAGTGAGAGTCATCCTGATCCTCTCTCCCCTCAAGTTTCCTTCTTGGGACAAGGCTACCAGAAAACTGATTTCGGATCGGTATCATCATCACCATCCATCGTCATCCTCCTTCCATCCTCCGTGAAAATGGTTCACATACAAAAACGAAATCGCCGTGGCCGTCGTAGTAGTAGTAAAGTAGTGTACTCATTTCACCATTTGCTTTTGCGTTTCTTTTCTCCCATATAGGATGATGATGATGTGATGACGATAGTAAAAATGTTGCAGGTAAAAAGCAAAAGATACATTTTTCCAAAGCCACTACTACCACCACCATCAAACCTCTTCCATGAAGAATATCCTTCCAAAACTCCTATATCGTTTAAGTAGCAATAAGCTGAACAAAGTGTTTCAGGCTCTTTCAATAATATTCGCGAATAAGCACACATCTACCCTTATCCCTTTTATGTTGAGTTGCCTCCAACAAACATCTACAACAATATTAGGGAAGCTTGTTCAATATTTTTTCTCTCTAATGTACTCCTTCTCCTCCTTCACATTTCATTCCCATTTTTTCCTCTTTTTCCGTCTCCATCCGTAAAAAACACTCTTCTCCGTCTAGTTTTGCTAAATGCATTACAACTCTTCTCCCTATCCTCTCCTTTCGCCAAAAAGTCATTCTCTAACGAATACGCAGGGTATGGGAGGTGATGATGCAAGCAGCATGAAAAAAAAACTTTACGATAGAATAACATGTAACTCTCGCCACTCCACAATACAAATTCACATTTGAGGAAAACTGTAAAAGGGAAAAATGTTGTGAATGAGGATCAGTTAGGATTGTGTAGGTGCCCTTTATAGGTAAGAGTTGTAGGCTAGCCTATGTGTGTGGTTTTGTATGAATGTGTGATCCAACCATTGCTCGAAAATTTACAAGATACCTTCCAATAGAGACAGAGAGACCCCATCACCATATATTTTACACGGAGCAGGTCTCTTCTCTTCTCTCTCACATCATCATAGAGAAAAGTGAGGAGAGAAGGAGAAGGAGAGAGAAGAAATAATATCTAGAAGGAGATAAAAAAATATAGACTAGCTTTACACACGTAAAAGTCTTATGGGCAAGTTTTACCTATAAAGAGTTTGGCCACTTAATATGTGAGAGAGCTCCATCCTTCTCTCCGACTTTTAACAGACAAAACATTAATAAGCTCATCATCATCAGCATTTCTCTCTAAAGGGAAGAAGGACTATCTCACCACCACTAAATATAACCACCTAAAATAATCTTTGAGTATTTGGCTATATCATTTTTAAAAAAGAATAAAACTTTTCTCTCTTTCTCACTCACACATTCGCATTTTCCATATTATATATAGAAATTTTTTGCGAATATGTAATAATAATAAAAAATATGTGGTTCGTAATATTATGATGATGATGGTGGTGTGTTTTGTGTATGTGTAACTGTGTGCAGAACTATTAGAGAGGAGAGAATAAGAATAAAAAGTAATAAAAATTATATATAACAAAATTTTTATACTCATCTCATCAATACCAAGAGCAAAGAGCATCGCCTCTCTCATCAGCGGAAAAAAATTGCTACAGTCTTATTAAAAAATTACACTAAATATATTACACCAATTTAATACTATAATAAGTAATTCAAGCTGCATCAATAATGCGAGACGTTATATGAAGTTAAAGTGTGTGCGGTGGGGGTGGTGTGGTGTAACAACCAACCATTTTAAAATAATGTAACATTTTATATACACATGAAAAGGAGGAGACTATTCACTAAACGGGAAGAAAAAGGGAGAAGGACTAAATAAAAAATTTTACTTGGGCAAAACACATGCCATTAAAGTCAATAGTCTTTAGTTAATATTAAAGTGGAACTGGAAGTAAACACCAAACAAGGACTATAATATATCCTGGAGCCCCAAAGCCGATTGAGAAGTGGAAGGTAAAATGATATAATTAAATGGTATATATAATTTGCTACATGTAAGTTGTGTATGGTAAATATAAAGAGAGTAAGACTTGTCTGTACAATTTCTCTCTAAATTGTCTACACTGATTGTTGAACATTATTGGGAGGTTGATGATAAGTTAAAATGTTAATGATATAGAAATGCATATCTTGCCATTAAATATCTGGTACTGCTGCTGCGTTGAAGAATGTGAGCGTTATCCTCAGCTCTCTCAGAGTGCGTCGGCCCAACTATATGACAATCCTTAATGTGGTTTCGTGTGCTATATTAGTGGGCAATATAAATAAGGAAAAGTAGTTAACGTTTTTAACCGAAAGTAAAATGTGAGTGAGCGATTAGGCAACTGAGGTAAGTTGATGAGGAGGAGGCTGTACAAAAGTAAATGGTCTTTGCCACTGCAATCTTTAAACCATTACATTACCATTTTACCATTAAAGAGTTATCAGCATTTTATGTGTGGTGATATGTTAGCAATTTTTTTTCCTGTGCAAAATAAGTTAGGGGAGAAATAGCAAAAAGTGCCGTTTGTGTGGCGAGATAATCAAAATGTATGAGATATTTGTTAAGGCGAAAATGGATTAGTTAACATAAACAATTTTGTTTTACTACTTAACTCTTTTCCCCAATTCGCATCCCATAGTTGAAAATTAGCGATCGTTTAACACTAGAGGGGATTTTACTCCAAGGAATAATTAAAATCAAGCAAAACAAATTAGGTAGGTATTAAGAAAACAGGTATAGCTCTTTAATATCATTTAGCTCAGTTAAAAAAAAAATGGCTTGGGTGCAGGAATAGGAAAAATGGCAGAGTTGTTCCATTCCATGTCTTAAGTTATAATTAATTTAGGATGAGATGTGAAACGAAGCTCCATCAGGTGTAAACTATACTGGTTGAATGCGCTTGTGTGAATTAATTTTGGCGTAATTTTGTTGGACACTGATCTGTAACAGTTTTTATGTTTTATGTTTGGAAGGATTGTGTTAATTAACATTATTTTTTGTGTTCTAACTCCCGCATGGAACAAGATCTTTTATTTAAGTTTGTGTTTTAAGTTATTTTTTTATGTTTGTTTTTTATAAATTAGTTATGTTTTTATTTGTTTAGTTATCTTTGATCTCCGAAATAATATGACGAGAGCCACGTCATATCACGCCGAGAGTCAACAGTCAAATGCCCCCTAAACGAAATGAAAGGTGCGTGTGCGTGTGCGTAGGCTTTTTATTAATTCTGTGAAGCGAGCTAATGTAACGTAACCCTCCATTACTTACGACAATGGACGCTACAACTTTAGGTATGGAACAAAAAATTAACAATAATAAAAAAATGATAATAAATATTTTATTCCAAAAATTAATAAGTGAGGAAGAAGAATTAAAAAGATTTAAAGTGACACCTGAACTTCAGCCTTGATTGGATATTTATGCAAGCCAAAATATTATCTTTAGCTTTGGCTCTGGAAGAGAGATAAGGAGATTAACGTAAAAGGAAGAATATATATTTTTTGGAAGTGATAGCCCTATCGCTAGACTGATCTTCATTCCATCTTAGGAGAAAAATTGTTTTTGTATTAAAAAATAGTGTAATTTTGTAGTTAGCTGACCAGTTTAGTAATATCAGTTAAAGAAGAAAATTCACAGAAATTAAAGAGAAAATTAACTAAAGACTTCATCTTTTAGAGAAAATCTTTTTCCAGAAGGTGCCAAAGGGCCTTACAAAAATATTTACCAATTTTATTCATTTTTCGTTACTGATAGAAATTCAGAGGAATTTTTTTGTGGCAGAAAAGTAAAATATCAACGTCGCTCATTGTAAAGTAATAGTTTTGAAATAATTCCAAAAATGCAAATGAGACGAGCTTGAGTTTACACGTGATGATGGAAAATCAGTTGGTTTCGTACGTAAAATGAGTGGTGAGCGCGGACTAATTTTTGTTTTTACTGTTTTAACGTATTTTTAACAAAATTTGAGTTGATTTGTGAGTGAACGTAAATTGTTTTGATTAGAGCGTCAATTGAAAGGTGAAAGTGGTTAGAAGTTTAAAAAATTAACTAGTTTGAAGTTACTAATTACCGAGCACTACTGATTAATTTTGATTGAATAGCGGATGAATCTAATCTACGTGACGGGTAATCACAATTTGAATGATGTAAAGGTGGATTATGAAAAGACGAAGTTATTCACCAGTAGCAGGTTATAACTTGGGTCTTGAGTGTTTTGATTGAATTGTTTTTGGAATTGATTGGAAGTTTTGATTTAGCTAATTGTTTAATTATTGTTTGTAGATGGTGAAAGTGATGACGTTGGAAAGGAGTTGACAGACGAAATCCAATCATCTCGAAGTGGAGGTCGTGGAAGCAGTGATAATAGTGGTAGTAACACGATGGCGACTACAGCAAGTAACACGTTTGTGGATCGGATCGATCCATTTGCGAAGCGAAGTTTGAAGAAGAAGCAGAAAAAGTCTCAAGGGTCATCAAGATACCATCAGGCGAATGAAGCGGATCTTGTGCCCCTCCCATTGTTCAAGGGTAAGCCAGGAGACATAGTTGATTATTGCATTGTTGGAGGTGTTTGGATTTGGATGGTGGTGGTGTATGGAGAAAGGATATGACGAGGATGAATGGGTTGGAAAAGGTCATCAGAACCATTTCCCGAATTAGCTAGTGATAGATTAAAGTATGCAAGTCTAGATTGACAATATTTTGTAGGAGGGAATGTGGTGTGGAGAAGGAACGTGCTAAAAATAGGCGTACTTCCTATTCGAATGGAGTGGGCGGGAGGGGATATTATTATCCATTCATACATAACGTATTCCATGTTTTAGAAAAGATTTTCTGGGAACTAATAAAACGACTTGAAAGGATGAATGAGAGAGGAATGCTGAGAAATGTTAGGTTGGGGTAGATCTTTAGGAGGAATGGGATGGATCAGGGATGTCGAAGAATGTGAACTTATTTGGTCTATATTTGTTTGGAATTTGTTTTTAGATGTGCCACCTGCAGAACATGAAGAGTTGTTCATTAGGAAACTACGTCAATGTTGCATTTCTTTCGACTTTCTCGACCCCGTGGCCGACCTGAAAGGGAAAGAGATCAAAAGAGGAACGCTAAATGAGCTCGTGGACTATATCACAGCCAACCGGGGTGTCCTCACAGAGCCCGTCTATCCTGAAATCATTCTAATGGTAAGGGAAACAAAGAGATGAAAGATTATATGAAACACTTGAATGAATAGGTGAACAGTAGAACAGTTACTAGTTATCAAACTTATATGATGTATGGCATTTCAAATGAATTGACTTGACTGTGAGAGTAGCGGGGAAGGCCCAGAGGTCTATTCTGAATAACAGACGACAAATCGCTTCATCTTGAGAAACAGGATGCATGCTAAATGCCTAGATCGACTTTGTGGAGCTAATACGATTACGATTTGATGTTAAACTAATGACTAATGATGTGGTTTCCAGATCGCCCGCAACTTGTTCCGATCATTACCTCCAAGTGACAACCCTGACTTTGATCCAGAGGAGGATGACCCGACGTTCGAAGCGTCTTGGCCACATCTGCAGGTTAATATCTCACAGATTTCATTATAAATATTAGATGGAAGCAGCAACAAGAAGTTGGAAACATTATATTCTTTTATTTTTAGCTGGTCTATGAATTCTTCCTGCGATTTTTGGAATCGCCTGACTTTCAGCCGAGTATTGGAAAGAAAGTAATTGACCAAAAGTTCGTTCTTCAGGTAAGCACCGTCTGCATTATTGATCAACGTTGATAGAGAAAGTGCATATTAAATTATTATTGAATTAATTTTTTTAGCTTTTGGAGCTGTTCGATAGTGAGGACCCAAGAGAAAGAGATTTCTTGAAGACCGTGCTACACAGAATATACGGGAAATTTCTTGGACTCCGAGCGTTTATTAGAAAGCAAATAAACAATATATTTCTTCGGTTTATTTACGAGACGGAGCATTTCAACGGGGTAGGAGAATTGTTGGAAATCTTAGGCAGTATCATCAATGGCTTTGCCCTGCCACTGAAACTTGAACACAAGCAGTTCCTGGTGAAAGTCTTAATACCACTTCACAAGGTACTGGTAAAGCCACATACTCTGATGCTACAAATATAAGTACGCAATGTTGATATTAAACTTTACTGTTTGATTGAAATCACAGGTCCGATGTCTGGCACTGTACCACGCACAGCTGGCCTACTGCGTCGTACAGTTTCTGGAGAAGGATGCAACCCTTACAGAACCAGTCGTGTTAGGTCTATTAAAGTTTTGGCCGAAAACATGTTCTCAAAAAGAGGTGCGTTTTAAGGGAAACTGAGATAATCCCATTTCTGCATTCTACTCATAACATATGCGGATGATTTAAACAATTAATTGTGATTTTGCAGGTGATGTTCTTGGGCGAGATTGAGGAGATCTTAGACGTTATCGAACCCACACAATTTGTAAAAATCCAAGAACACCTTTTCAGGCAAATAGCTCGATGTGTATCAAGCCCACATTTCCAGGTAAGGAATTGTATAAAAAGCGATGTGTGCAAATGTACAATGTACTATTCATAAGCATTAATATAAATTGTCCTTGTGTTTTCAGGTGGCGGAGAGAGCTTTGTATTTTTGGAATAACGAATATATAATGTCACTGATAGAAGAAAATAATAATGTTATCATGCCAATAATGTTCCCTGCTTTGTACCGAATATCAAAAGAGCACTGGAACCAAACCATAGTCTCCTTAGTGTATAATGTGCTGAAGACTTTTATGGAAATGAATCCTGACCTCTTCAACAGTCTCACCACTTCATACAAAGCAGAGCGTCAGAAGTAAGTACAAAATATCAGTTCACATCACTCCCCATGTCTCATCCTCTCCGCAGCTCGTTACTAATTTATTAATCTGTACTCATTTCCATTCTCTTTGCAGGGAAAAGAAAAGGGATAAGGAGCGGGATGAGTTATGGAGACGTCTTGGGGAACTAGAAATAAGTTATAAAAATGCAAATAACGTAGGGAGTACGAGTAATTCAAATACGAATGCGGAAAATAGTGTAGTTTCCTGCTCAGGAGCCCTCTCGTCCACATAATCGTAAACCTGCCGAATTCAAAAAAGCAAGCATCGGTGTATAGCTCTTTGTAATATGCGTTATGGGATGTAACTTTGTGTGTCTGAGACATAAATGCGGGGATTTTTCTCAGATTAAAATTTTTTGAAAGTTTTTCAGTCTCTATTCTTTTTTGCTGATTTTTTTGAGATTTTTTTTTGTGTAGACTTTTTCATATACATACCTTTGCTGGTGTGCTTATATGTAATGTTTAGGTTCTCTTTTTGTTATGTCATTTTGTAAAGTTAACATTTGAGTGAAACAAGACGGCAATATCTTAAGTTGTGACCATACTCTTGTGACAAAAAATAATCATTGCTGAATTGTTATTCGGGTAAAGTTAACTGTAGACAGTTTTTTAAAAAATGACTTGAAAGTTTTTTTGTGGTAACTCGCACAGTATGTACTTTTCTCAAAATCAACTCAAAAAGATTATACTTTTTCTCCGCACCTGACCGACTTTTTCACGTCCGCTCCGTGATACGCTTCTAGAAAAAAGAGTAATCGAAAGAGGCAAAATTATTTGGTCTTGCTGCAGTCTTTATTGTTCTTCCCAAATACCAATTGTGTTTAGTGTCTACCCAGTAAGGTTCAGGGAGCAGTCAAAAAGTGTTATGTCAATTAGTCTCCATTGTAAAATAGTTGAATCTTTTGAGCAATAAGTTGTTTTCCCTGTTAACGTGTGTTTGTTTCTTAACCTCCAAAACGTGCCTGACGATGTTGAGTTGACGGCCGCCACACAAGATAGTCACCTAAAGCTCCAAATCATTAACCACCAGTGATCCTTACAAAGTTAATTCTGGACGATCTCCATTCAAGACCCAAGTGGAGAAGTAAGTTGACTTGAAACAATTGAAACATTGAATGATTCCGTTGTAAAAAAAATTGACAAATTAGAGCAGGACTTTAAAAAGAGCAGACAGGAATCGTGCCATAGTATTACTAAATCTTATCGAATATAGTGGTTTGCAGTAATGGTGGTAATTGAAGGAGGAGCGGAGGCAGTTATAATTCTCATTTTCTCCTTAAAGATCCAAAACATTTGAATTTGAGTGTTTCAGTATGAATGCCATAAAGTACTTTATAACAAGTGGAATTAATTATGCCATAAAAATCATAACTCTTCATTAAGAACTCCGTCTTAGAGATATGCTCTCGATTTTGCTGTTTCTTGTTAAAGTCAAATCCAATCTGTCTCCTAATTATTCTCTCACCCGTTTTTGTATGTCCAAAGAGCTACATCTTTCTCTGCTTTTTGACTGATAAAGACTAAATATTTTTTATTATATGAGACATGAGTTTTTTTTCCTTTTCCCCAAATTCTGTTTTTTGCTTATCGATTTTAAAACGAAATATTTTAAACCTTTTGGAATTTACCTACCTCTTGAACAATTCGAACCGATTTGGAATTCAGGGACGAGAAATAAGGGATCTTTTTCAGGTTAATTAGTAAAAATAAATACTATTTTAAGAGAGACAAAAAACAGAAAACCAAAACTCCTGACGACTATCTCAGTCCTCTTCGCTCGCTCGCATTGATTGGTTGTTAGTCGTTTACAATCAAAAACAGATACAAAAGGATGGTGAGAAAAGTATGCTTTTTTAAATAACAAGGGTTAATGTTAACTTAATGTTGACGTAAAACATTTAATTATGGTAATTTAAAAAGAGGTACTGCTGCTGCTACACGTAAAAAATTATATGACTTTGACGTAAAAGAAAACTTCGATGATCACTTGAAGATATGAACACTTTTTAGATGAAAAAATGACTTAAGAACGTATATGAGAATATTCAGCATTATTCACTTCGTGTAGTATGTCATGCCTATAAAAACTGACTAAGTCTTGGAATAATTCTGTAACTTTTAGGTAATATTTAAATATGCGAAGGACGGAAAGGGATGAAATTTGTTTTCAAAGTAAAATTACTCTCACTTAAGTACAGGTTTAGATATACTGTTTGTCTAGGGATGAAGAGGAAGAGGAGAAAAAAATGATGAAAAATTAAAAAATTAAATGGTTTGCATTGTCGCAGGCAAAGGGGTTTTTACTGAATTGGAAAGGGAAAAAAGGCGCAAGATTTATGACATGAGATGATGAGAAATTGGAACAGATTCTAGACAAACTATATAAAAAAATCTCTACCTATACACACCTACCTAATTAGAGTAATTAAAGTAAAACTTTTTGCTAGGAAAGAAAAATCGTCAACAAAAATATTTAATAGAAATGAGAGAGAAAATGTATCTAATCTAATATTTAAAAAGGTGACATGCTAATCATATAAATCAAAAAGTGGATCTTCGAAGAGATAAAAAAAAGTTGTAAAGTAAATATGGATGAAAGTGATGATGATTTGAGGTGAAGAGTTTTTTTTTAGAAAATTTAAAATCCATAAAATGATTGACTTAATCGCATTAAAACACTATAACCTAAATGATATGTGTATCCATCATGCTTGCTTTAGTAAGATTTTTTTTGACTAAAAATGATAATAGTTTATCCTTGTTAAATAGAAGTACCTTATTACTTACGTATGTAAACGAATAATTAATTATTTTAGGTGTTAACTCTGCATATTTCGTAAGGCTACATCATCATTATGATTAGGAGAGAGTGGATAGAGTACAGATGGTAACTTAACTTGTAATTGATTATACTTATGTATGGCATAGACTGCAAAAAAACTTATAGAATTGAGGTAATTAACGATATGTGTATATAAATATATTTAGATTTAATATTGAGTTGTTTTAATTGCCCATTATACAAGAAAATATGAAAGATTATGTTTAAAAAATCTATTTGTCATTACTGTTATATTCTCTTATTATAAAATCACACATCACATTTGTTTTTTTTATGGAGAAGGCAAAAACTGTATAACCTGGAGGCGGAAGATATATAAAGAGGAGGAGGGGAGAGAGAAAAATATTCTGTACCGTGTACCGTTCAACTTGAGAAAATAATAGAAACCTGTGTTAGAACAAATAATAACTTAACTATCATATTATTATTGTTATTATGATTATTATTATATGAGTAATTAATCATCTTGTAAGGTTAGTGGCTAACCAAAATAAAACTTTAAAGATGATAAGAGGTTTGGGAGGATGTAAGATTTATTTTGTAACATATTTTGTATTCATGTCATCGGTTTTCTTTTTCTAATGGATTGGATCTGGTGTTGGCTCCGCTTCAGTTCCAATCTGCGAAGTTTCCTATCATATTTCATCTATTCATCATCTTGCTAGCCTTCACACTATGATCATCCATCAATATTTGCTGATGATTCCAGTTTTCCTTTTGCGTTTTGAGATGACAGTGGAGTCAGGCCGTGATCCACGTGAGATGGTCCCCTTTGGTTTTTTCCTTCTGGATAGTACATACATATGCCATTACAAAAAAGTTATAGAATAGAATGTTGTGGGTTGGCTGGAAGAGCAGATGAACCTCTTCGAATTTACTTATACCTTTTCCCGATATGGTTCATATAAAATGTATATGGGCATATTTGCAAGGCTTTCCAATCCATCCTCCTTCTTGCTTGGCGTTGGCACACATCGAACCAAGTCACGTTGCACGGAATGTGAGAGGCTTCTTTCCCCATTTTCATTCGACGCAGCTGTAATGTTATTATGACATCGGTTGGAGGAAGGCACAAGTTATTAAGTAAGTAACTGTTCCAAATAAAATCGCAGTATATTCCAAGGTAAAGATTTCTAATATACCGAGTAATGGTATCTGAACTAGTAGTTTTCATCACAAGTAAAGCCTAATAGTTATCGTCAAAAATAGGAGACGTCAACAGCCAAGGTCTTGGACAAGGCACACGAAGTGACTAGTGACACGAAAATTGTAGGGAAGAAGCTAATGGGCTTAGAAGCATTAAGGAAGAGTGAAAGCAATACTAATTAGAACGGAAGGAACAGGCTCCTTGCCAGATCTGTCACTTGCCCTTTACTAACCGGAAGCAAAATAAATTAAGAGTGATAATTGAGGGTGATGAAAGACAAATTTAAGTGCTGGGAATCTACAATTAAATAGTACCTGCGCAAATATTCATCATAATCACTATCATATAGTTTCCTGATTATTGAAATATACTTTGAAAGTCTTACATTGCCCTGTTTCGAAAAGAAATCAGTTCCATTGGACTATTGAAAGCATCCAATAGCAATTTTATGCGTAATTACTACAAGGATCTGCTAAAGGTAAACTCTTTCTTCACTTTAAAATTACCGTTCCATAAATGAGTAACACAAAATCTACCTAATTTCGATTTGAATTGTATAGAAACCATTTACTGAATTAGTTAATAGATATTTTTGTATTCAACGTTTATTTTTTGTTGCATCATTAGTCTATGATTAGTACAATTTAGTAACGAATGGAATAATTACTGAATAAAACGAATAAAACTAAAATAGAATAGACTATCCGATTTCATACCCCAATTAGGATAACATTATGACGTATGAATCCCTCTCAGAGAATAACCAATAAGACATGCTATTCGGGTCTCTATTGCTAATTATTCCAGTTGCAAAATTATTTTAGAAGAATCTAATTTCAGTGCGATGAAATTACAAGTTCCTGGAGCAAAAAAATATTTTTTGTAGTATTATTATTCAAGAATTAATAGGCTTATTTTTATGCACATTATTTCCAATAAGTTATATAAAGAAAAGCAAAAATATTAAGCAATGGTTTATAAAACATCAAATACATGTCTGAAATGAGAAAAAATGAGAAATTAAATGGTGGACTCCGTATAACAGGTGGAAAAGATGTGTCTGTATAACTTTCATTGCGCGGTAGTCTAAAAGTCGCGATATTGACATGAAGATTCGACATTTTTAAAAGTGAAAGTCCAATATTTCCCTTATTTCTGCTTATGTAAATCACATTCTTTCATTAAATGACAAAAATTATACATATAAAGTAAGACAAACCAACTTTGGTTTTTAATTTAGACCAATACAAAGGAGTAGAGAAAAGATAAATTAGAAATGAATGAATCCGGAGATCAGCAGCAACGTATGGGGAGCTCAGTTAACCCAAAGATTTTCTCCGACTCGGGTTACGGCTCTAATAAGTCTACACAGCGGAGGTAAATTACAATGATTTGAACAAAGCCAAAAATCTTTACATACGTCAGTTACTCTTTTACAATAAAACATATCAATTTTCAGTTCCGGGAGCAGCAAGAGTCATGAAAGTAGCATTTCAAGTGAAAGCAGTACTGCATATCCACACCATCCAAATGCTCCTGTATCAAAGTAAGAGCTTTAACCTGAGCCGAAAATTCTTTAGTTTTTTTGCATTTGCTTCAATTCTTTTCATAAATTCATATTAGATCTGAATGCCAATCGCACACCGCCCTATCCCCAACTCAAGCGGTCTCTGGTAAAAGGCAAGGTAAAAAGAAGAAAAATGACCGTAGGCAATCCGTGGATGGAAACCAGCCCATGGATCAAGGTACTGGTGGCCAAGCTCCATCTAATTTGGCAGCAGGAGGGTCCCAGCACTCTCAAATTATGTCCCCAGGAAGTAAAACATCGAGTACTCATGATAGCAAAGCCCTTCAAATGGCTGCCCTAACTCACGCTCTCAGTTGCATGAAAAAGTTTCAGAAAACAGGTCTGAGTCACGCATACTTAATTGATTTAACGAGATGCTTTCTCTACAACATTTTCCATTATGCTATAGACTCTGAAATTAATGAGGAAAGTGATGAAATCGGCACAACTCCGGTGAAATGGCAAGAGTATTTTTCCACCGATGTTCAGATGGATGGTGGAAGTGGTAATGAAGTAAGTCTGTTCACATTTTCTAGCAAAACTGATATGAATTATTGCACTTCAAGCAAAACATGATATGCTTTAAAACAAAAGACTTCCATTTCATGTAGGATACTTTTGCAACGGTTGTTTCCCTTGAAGATGGAATAATCGTTTATATTACCCCTACCATATCCGACATCCTCGGCTTCCCGAAGGATATGCTTGTGGGAAGGAGTTTTATCGACTTTGTTCATCCAAAGGATAGAATGGCTTTTGCAAGTCATATTACGTGTGGGATGAGCTTCCCCATGAATGAACAACAGAATCAAGGCACAACCAATAAAGGTTGTTGATAAAACAAAAAAGATTAAAACGGATTAATAATTAAGATTTTTATTAAAATTTTTTTAATTATGGCTAAAAATAAAATGCTATTTTTAATTTTAGACTCAACAAGAGTAAAATCAGAACCATTTTATTGTCGATTACGTCAATACAGAGGATTAAAAACGGTTGGTTTTGGAGTTGTGGACAAGAGCGTTTTATACTATCCATTCAAGCTGACTATGACGCTAAAGAAAGTTGAGCAGAATCAGAGCATGAAGGATGAAACTAACAAGGAAAAGGTTTTGCAACAGGGAGATGAAGCAATCTCTAAAAAGTCAGTGACTGCCTCTGGTCCTGCTTTAATGAATGAGGGAATTGATGCAATGAATGGGAATAGGAAGCAAGGCTTTGCCGGAGTCTCAGCACAGAACTCAACGGTCAACCTGGTTATCGTGGCAAATAGGATACAGTCAGCGTATCAATGTACGAAATAATGCATATTTAGAAGGGATAGATGCACCTTTAAAATTATGAGAAAAGTAAAGGATTTCATTCTAATTTCAGTTCCTGACGAGGTTCCAGCCAGTCCTGGCAAGTTTGTAACGAGGCATTCTGCAAGTTGCCATTTTGGGCATATGGATTCCGAAGCTATTAGTTATTTAGGTCATCTCCCGCAGGACCTGATTGGAAACTCTGTGCTAGATTATTATCATCCCGATGATATGGGATTAATGAAAGATATTTATGAAGGAGGTATAAATAGCTAGTGCATCTGCACGTATTTCAAAACGGAAATAAATTTACTTAGCTTAATTTTTACGATCTTTTCAAAAGTAATGCAAGAGCAAGGAAAGCCCTTCCGAAGCAAGCCATACCGTTTCAGGGTCTATAACGGATCATTCGCAGTGTTGGAAACAGATTGGAGTTGTTTCATAAACCCGTGGAGTTGGAAGCTCGAGTTTGTGATTGGTCAGCATCGAGTTATTAAGGTGAAGAGCCGTCGGCCAGGATAAAAATTAATTGGTCAATTAACATAAATACTCAGGAGCAGGTTAAGTG
>JAHZMU010001365.1:0-12840 GCA_027743725.1 Rambutsinella grinnellia | reverse complement strand
AAAAATATGACATGTAGCATTTGCAATTCTAAAGAAATTGATATGTGTTATTTGCAAATCTAAAGAAATTGATATATAGTATTTGCAATCTAAAGCAACGTATGGTTTTTTCGTGCATGTCCACCCTGACAATCCCTGATTATCCGAAGGATATAGAGCAAGTTGTTGCAAGAGCTGATTATAACTTGATCCAATCTAAACAACTTCATGCGCTTACAGTAAAATCTAATAAGTCGTATGGGCTAAAAGCTCTGTCATTTATCCCGTTTGACAATATTCGCAAACTCTTCAAGAATATTCTGGATGAAAATCCAATCAGTTTAGAATTACTAAAGGCAAATGGTAAATTCATCAAGACAAGTGTAAAGCTCGATAAATTTGCGATGCTTTTGCCCGTCTCCAGCTCAGATGGTTTCCATGACGAAGGAGTATTTCTAAACGAAATGGTTATGGAGTCGGCTCTGCTGATTTCTGGAAAGTTTAAAGTTATTAGAGTTCAAAATGAGGGTGAGGTGTTCTCCAAAGTACAATTTATGAGAGGAGAAAGAGGTTTAATTTCGGAAGGATTAAAACAACTCATTCCGTATATTGTTGACTCCGGGGTTTTTATGAAGATCTTAACGGATATGAAAATTACGGGGATTGTTACAAAATTTTCGGAGCTTGGCTGGAATGGGTTGGCAGGGTTGAAAGTAAGAGATTTGTATGGAGGAGAATTAGGAAAAGGAAAAAGTTTGGGAATGTTTAAAGATGAAGATGGATTTAAAGAAGAGATGGACGATTTCGTGGTTGTTTGGATACTTCACGGAATATTACTGATAGGATGCGTGGGAGCCTTCTTGTTTGAAAAATTTAGTGCACGTAAAAATATTATTAGTAAAACGAGTAGACTACGGCAGATATAAATTGTATGCAAATATTGAACCCAAAACTTTATTAAATTTCAATTTATAAGAAAGCAAAATATTACATTTGCCTCTTTTCCAGCCAAAGATCAAATTTTCTTTCTGGCAATAAAGTAACTTCAAAAGTAAGCTTGACATTTGCAAGCTTATCTGTTGTGTAAATATTATAATGTCTTAATATCCAACTCATGATGGTTTTCAACTCCATCATGGCCAATTTCCATCCAATGCAATTCCTGGGTCCGGATGAGAACGGCATTAAGGAATAAGGATGTCTTGTCTGCATTCTCTCTTGCGTGAATCTATCCGGATCGAATTTCTCTGCATCCGGGTACATATCCGGGCGTCTATGAACTATCCAAGGCGAAAATATTAGAATTGTTCCCTTATCAAATAATACATTTCCTAATTCGACTTCTTCTTTTAGTTCTCTCCCAAACGCTGGAACTGGTGGGGTAAGCCTTAAAGTTTCTAAGATACACTGCTCCAAATACTTTAATTTTGCCAAATCATCCATCGTCATAGTGGAATTCTTTGCGCTGAAAACCGCATCAATTTCTTCCTGACATTTTCTCTGAATATCTGAATGTTCTCCCAAATGTTGCATTAATAAATGGATTGTTAAATCCGTCGTCTCGTGGCCCTATAATGATTTTAAAATTTAGCTAATTAAACACAAAGCTAATATTTTTTACTTACAGCCATTACTAAAGTTGCCATTTCATCCCTAATCTCTTTCTTTCCATTTCATTGATAAGCATGTGCTCCACAGCGCCACAGTCTTTACTTTCCACCTTCATCTTTCGAATTACTTTTTCAATTCCATCATCAAAATATTTCTCTAAATATGAGATGCATTCCTTTTGCGCTTTTCCTTTTTTGCTCATCTTCCAGATGAAATCAATCATGTAAAATGGATGAAAAAGTCGGTGTGTAGTTAAGCTCTTTAGAGTCCTAAATTTGTTTGTAAACTCTTCGATTTCCATCTCTTCTACAATCTCCGAACCCATCAATATCTCTAGAATTAATTTCAAGGTTGTCGAGTAAATCAGAGGATAAAATTGTTCTCCTTTGATTACAGATGACTTGATCGTGCTTAATTCGGTTATTAGTTGCTGAGAACATTTATCCACAATTTTTAGTTGATTTTGGAGCAATCCATATGCAAATAGTTTATTTAGGATTTTTCTGTGTGGTTTCCAAACATCATATTTGGAAGAAAACAACCCTTCCTTAATAATGGTCATGAGCTTATCATAAAAGAATTTTGGCTTTTCAATAAATTTCGAGTCGAGAGAACCCAAACATTTCTTGATAAGCTCAGGGTCTGAAACGATTACGACCTTTTGGAAATTCGGAGCTGTGACGACTACCAAAGGGCTGTAGTTTGTTGAAACCCATAATTCAAAAACAATTTTTACTCCGCCATTATAAATTCGGTATAAAACTGCTAATCCTTCGATAACTGGAGGCGTCCAGAATGGAAAGGTTTTAAATGTTGGGAGGTCCCTAAATGTTCTCTTTTTTGAAATACTTTTGGAATCACTCTTGAATTTTCTCCGGAACAGATAAAAAGTTAAGAAAGAAATGAGAAAGAGAACAAATATAGTCCTGTAGTCTCCTTCGGAAGCTAATTTGAACAACATTTTGGCCGTTTAGAATAAAACTAAATGCGGTAACTGCTAACATCCGTAGTTTTATAAATATTTGCACCAATTTATTTACAATTAGGGTAAAACATTTTCATTGATGAAAAAAGCAAATTCTTTCTTAATTAACGTAAACAATCATTGATGTGAATATTGCAAGAATGTTGCTTAAATCAGTTAACATTCTCTCAAAGATTTGTGTGGGAAATTTATATAATTATTTTAAAATAAGCAATTTCGCAACAAGTCTAGACTTTGGTCACAAATTGGTTTGAAAATTATTTGAGCAGAATTTGGCATTAAGATAGTTGAGTAACTCGGGCCAATTTGTGGAAAGGTATTTACTTATTTAATGTGGTATTTTTTGGGTAGGATGAATATCAGTCGTTACAAATTGCAATGAAACCCTGCATTTTTTATTATTAGCATATTCCTCAAAATTCTACTTTTCTTCTCGAGCCAAAAATCAAACTTCTTTTCTGGCATTAAAGTTTTCAACTTCATCCCTGCCAATTACCACTCAATGCAATTTCTGAAGCTGGATGAAAGCGGTATGAAGGCGTTTATAGACAAACATAATTATTAAAACGAGTAGACTACGGCAGATATAAACAATTGTATGGAAATATTAAAGGTTGGACTTTATTAAATTTTAATTTTATTACAAAACAAATTATTTACATTTTCCTCTTTTCCAGCCAAAGACCAAATTTTCTTTCTGGCAATAAAGTAATTTCTAAATTCATCTTGATATCTGTAAACTTGTTTTTGTTGTAAATATTATAATGTTTTAATACCCAACTTGTAATAATTTTCAACTCCATCATTGTCACTTTCCACCCAATGCAATTCCTTGGCCCAGATGAGAATGGAAAGAAAGAGTAGGAATGTCTTGCTTTCACCTTCTCCGGTGTAAACCTATCCAAGCTTGTGAAACCGGTAGAAAATGGCGAGTCCTTCTATTATCGGGGGAGTCCAGTATGGAAAGGTTTTAAAGGGTGGGAGGTTTCTAATTGATCTCCTTTTTGAAGTGTTTGGTTTGGATATGGTATTTGATTGTTTCCTGAAAAGATGGAAGGTTAAAATAGTGATAGGAAATACAAGTACTAAGGCTTTGAAGGATTCCAGACCGGTATGGAAACGAGTAGTTAATTTGGCGGACATTTTACCGTTTCAAACTCTTGCCAATTTGCCAAGGTGAGCGGATGTCTGCTAACATATATTTTGTTGCAGTTATATTTGTAGCAAGTTTGACTTGGCTTATAACAATCAAGGAAAATTGGTCTGTAGAGTTCCTTAAAAAAATATTCCATACTTTTTCCAACTGTAGTAAAAGATAATGAGATTGCCACAGGCAATTTTCCCAAGTCATTCACTATTTTCACATGGACTGTGTTGCAAAATTAACAAATTATATTTTTAGAGTAAGATAATTCAAAACGTTTGTAAAACAGTATATTACTTGCGCAATACGAACTCTGAATGATACACATAAAATGGAGAGAAGCTTTTTAATCAGAGAAAGGAATTAAATTATCGAGATATTTCTATTTGAACTACATTATACGCCAGAATGAATTATCCCACAAAGTTTGTTTTATGTTTAGCCATTTCTCAACAAGCTTTGCAGAGCAAGGTAATACGAAGGTCATTCAAAAGTCACCCGAATGACTTTAGAAAATCAAGTAAATTCAATTCTTAATCCTACATGCAATGGAAATTTTTATTGCTATTTTTAACTAAATCAGACAGTGGATCATGTAATGGACAAAAATAAATTTATATAAATATCAGACTTCATTAATTTGCAATTTATCTTTTATTAATTAGCACATTCGTTACATTTTTCTTTCCTCTTTTTCAACCATAGATCAAATTTTCTTTCTGAAATTAAAGTAACCTCGCAATTCAACTTGACATCTGCTAACTTATCATTTGTATAAATACTATAATTTCTTAATATCCAACTTGCAATAGTCTTCACCTCCATCATTGCCAATTTCCAACCAATGCAATTTCTGGGGCCGGATGAAAATGGTATGAAAGAGTAAGGATGCCTTGCTATAATTTTCTCCTCTGTAAACCTTTCAGGATCGAATTTCTCTGCATCCTACTAATAATCCGGGTGCCAATGAACCATCCATGGAAAAAATACTAGAATTGGTTCTTTCTCAACGAGTACCTCACCCAACTCAATGTCTTTCTGCAGTTCTCTGCAATAATTGTCATGAGCTTATCATAAAAGAATTTGGGCTTTTCAATGAATATGGAGTCGAGAGAACCTAAACTTTTCTTGATAAGCTCAGGATCCGAAACAAGCACGGCCTTTTGGAAATTCGGAGCTGTAGCGACAAGCAAAGGGTCGTAGTTTGTTGAGGCCCATAATTGAAAGATAATTTTTACTCCGCCATTATAAATTCGGTATAAAACTGATAATCTTTCGATAACTTAAGGTGTCCAGAATGCCAATGTTTTAAGGATTGGGAAGTCTTTAATTGCCTTTTTTAGAGTACTTTTTTCTTTGGAGATACTTTTTAATTGTTTCTTTAACAGATGAAATGCTACGGCAGAGACGAGGAAAAGAACAAATAAAATTCTGTCGTTTTCCTCACAAGCTAATTTGAAAGCCATTTTGCTCGTTTAGAATTAAACTAAACGCGGTTTCTAGTAGCATCTGCCATTTTATATTTCCTGCAACAATTTATTGACTATTAATTTAAGCAAGCTATGAGAATATAGCAATAATGTTGCTCAATGCGTTACATATTTTCACAGAGATTTGTATAAACATAAATAATTATCCTAAACAACCAATTTCCCCAGCTAGTCTAGACTAGACCTAATTAATAATTGCCTAAATGATTCTAGTTTTGCAATAAAAAGTAACAAGGTCAGTCACAAATTAGTTCTTAAAAGCTAATTTATTTTATGCGGTAGATAAAAAGAGTGTTTTGAAAAGAGCCCATTTAATTTCTCTTTTCCAACCAAAGATCAAATTTTCTATTTGGCAATAAAGTAACTTCAAAAGTCAACTTGACGTCTGTAAGCTTATCATTCGTCCTAATATTATAGTGTTTTAATATCCAGCTTGTAATAGTTTTCAACTCCATCATGGCCAATTTCCATCCAATACAATTTCTAGGGCCGAAGGAGAACGGCATAAAAGAATAAGGATGTCGGGCCTGGACTTTCTCCTGCGTAAATCTACCCGGATCGAATTTCTCCCCAAACGGCCGAGAAGTATGAAGCGGTGACCGGAAAAAAGATGCTTTTCCCCATACTTCTTCATGCCGATTTGGGACGCTAAGGTATCCGCAAATCTCTTGTAACTTCTTGTATCACAGTTTAAAAGGTACTTATTTGAGGTAACCTTTTTTCGGTTGCCTGTTTGGAGATAACAGAGGTAACCTGAGGGTAATCTAGGACCCTTTCGCTTGCCTAAATTAGGCTGACGCTGGCAACCGAAAAAGGGTTACCTCAAATAAGTACCTTTTTAGCCTGTGATACAAGAAGTTACAAGCGTTTAAGGTAACCGTAGCGTCCCAAATCGGCATGGCGCGGTATGAGAAAATAACATTGGCGTGGTATCCTTTTGCAGTCCCCACTTCATACTTTTGTAGCGTTTGGGTCTGCATCTGGATAATAATCAGGGTGTCTATGAATTATCCAAGGGCAAAAGATTAGAATTGTTCCTTTCTCAAGAAATACATTGTCCAATTCCACTTGTTCGTTTAGGTCCCTCCCAAACGCTGGAACTGGTGGGGTAAGCCTTAAAGTCTCCAAAATGCATTGCTCCAAATATTTCAAATTTGCCAAGTCATCCATAGTCATAGTTAAGCCATTTGAGTTGAAAACCAAATCAATTTCTTCCTGACATCTCTTTTGAATATCTAAATGTTCTGCTAAATGCTGCATTAATAAGTGGAGGGTTACGTCCGTTGTCTCGTGGCCCTGTGGGGATTTTATAATTTAGCTAATTTAACAAAAGTGTAGTTATTTTACTTACGGCTGCTATTAAAGTTGCCATTTCATCCCGAATCTCCTTCTTTTCCATATTATTTATATGCATATGCTCAACAGCTCCACACTCTTGGGTTCGTTTATCTCCCACCTTTCCAATTACTTTCTCAATTCCATCATCAAAATAATTCTCAAAGAATGAGATACACTCTTGTTGCACTTTGCCCTTTGGACTCCTCTTCCAGATGAAATCTATCATGTAAAAAGGATGAAGAAGTCTATAAGGAGTTAGACTTTTGAGAATTCTAAACTTGTCTGCGAACTCTTCGACGCCTTTCTCTGCTACGATCTCAGTGCTCATCAAAATCTCCAAGATTTAATTTTAAAGTTGTTGAATAAATCACAGGATAAAATTGTTCTCCTTTGATTACAGATGAATTGATCGTGCTTAATTCGGTTATTAGTTGTTGAGCACATTTATCCACGATTTTTAGCTGGTTTTGAAGCATTCCAAATGTAAACAGTTTGTTCAGGATTTTTCGGTGGGCTTTCCAAACACTTAACTTTGCACCGAACAAACCATCTTGTATAATTGTAGTTAGGAGCTTATCATAAAAGAACTTTGGCTTTTCAATAAATTCAGAGTCGGCAGAGCCCAAGCTTTTCTTGATAAGCTCAGGATCAGTAATGAAAACAACGTTTTGGAAATTCACAGCTGTAAGTTTTGCCAAAGGACTGAAGTTTGTGGAAGCCCATAGTTCAAAACTTGCTTTTGCTCCGGTATTAAAGAGTCGGTATAAAGCTGCAAGTCCTTCGATTATTGGGGGCGTCCAGAATGGAAAGGTTTTAATGGGTGGGATGTCCCTAATTGTTTTTCTTCCTGGATTTCTGTTAGAAATTCTCTTGAGATGCTTCCTAAACAGAAGAAATGTTAAGGTTGAGACAAGAAAAGCAAGTCCTAAAATTTTATAGTCTTCGTGGCTACCTTCTTTGAAAGACATTTTGGCTTTGGCAAACTAAAGCAAATACCCTCTGATATCTATCATTTTATTTGAAACAATTTAATGTTAAAGCTATAAATTTCATCACTTTTAAAAACTATTAACGTTTTTTAAAGTGAAGTCTAATCTCTCGGAGTGAGTAAAGTTTAAAAAAATGACGTGCCGAGGCGAGAATATGGCAGCAATGTTGCCTAACTTATTCCACTTTTTTACTTGTGCAGCAGATCTTTTGCAAGACAAGCCATTTGCAACTTATCCATTCCAATAAATTTGGACTTTAGATGCGTTTTAATTGCTTAATCATTAGTTTTGGATGTGCAGCAAGAAAGAAACAAGGTCAGTCACAAATCCGCTTGAAGAATTGCACAATACCACCAAGATTCAATTATTGGGTAACTTTCTCAAGTTGATAATTTATTTGCATTTGACAAAAAGTTTGCTTTTATTTTTTTGCACTGAAATGTTTTAGTTTTATTTTGCTACTCAATCAAGCTAATGAATCAGTCTTGTTTCCAAGGCGAGCAAGTAATTTTTTTTATCTGAACAAAAGCTAGATTGATCTATGCGCCTAAATCAAGTCTGGATTTGTCTAGTAATGTTAGTAAAAAATACAATGGTAATTTATACATTTTTTATAGCCAATTCTTTAATTTCATTTCCTCTTTTCTAGCCAAAGATCAAATTTTCTTTCTGGCATTAAAGTTACCTCACAAGTCAGCTTTATATCTGCCACCTTATCGTTTGTATAAATATTATAATGTCTTAATATCCAACTTGCAATAGTCTTAACCTCCATCATTGCCAATTTCCATCCAATGCAATTTCTGGGGCCGGATGAAAACGGTATGAAAGCGTAGGGATGTCTTGGTTGAACTTTCTCCAGTGTAAACCTATCTGGATCGAATTTCTCCGCATCTGGATAATAATCCGGGTGTCTATGAACTATCCATGGACAAAATACTAGAATTGTTCCTTTCTCAACGAGTACATCATCCAATACAAAGTCTTTCTTCAGTTCTCTCCCAAACCCTGGAAAAACTGGGGCTAGCCTTAAAGTTTCTAAGATGCACTGTTCCAAATACTTTAATTTTGCCAAATCATCCATTGTCGTTGGGGAATTTTTAGAGTTAAAAAGTGCATCCACTTCTTCCTGACATTTTCTTTGAATATCTAAATTCTCTCCTAAATTCTGCATCAAGAAATGAATTGTTATGTCAGTCGTTTCATGACCTCCTACTATTAAAGTTGCCATTTCTTCGCGAATTTCTTTTTTGGTCATTTTATTTTCAAGCATGTGCTCCACAGCACTGAAGTTTTCTGCTTTTCCCACTTGAATTACTCTTTCAATTCCTAAATCAAAATAATCCATCATGTATGAAATGCTTTCACTCTGCATTTTTCCTTTTGGGCTCAACTTCCAAATAAAATCAATTGAATAGTGAGGATAAAATAATCTGTATTGATTCAGCTTTTTGATTAGTCTGAATTTTTCTATTGGTTTTTCTATCCCCATTTTCTCTACGATTTCAGAGCCTATCAACATATCCAAGATTATTTTTATTAAAGTGTCGTAAATAAGTGGGGAAAACTGGTCAACTTTAATTGTTGGGTTGATTCTGTCCAAGTCTTTTATGAGTTGGTGAGCACAGGAATCAACCACTTTAAACTGCTTCTGGAGCATTCCATATGTGAAAATTTTATTTAGGATTTTTCGGTGGGGTTTCCAAATAGTATAGTTGGAAGCGAATAATCCATCTTTCATAATTTCTGCGGCGATCTTTTCATAAAAGATTTTTGGCTTGGAGAGAAGTTCGGGGTCGTGAGAGCTCAAACATTTCTTGATAAGGTCGGGATCCGAAACGAATAAAATCTTTTGGAAATTTGGAGCTGTGAGTGATGCCAAAGGAGGGTAATTTTTTAATGCCCATAAATCAAAAATAACTTTTATTCCGCGCTTGTGAATTTGATACAAAACTGCTAATCCTTCAATTATTGGCGGAGTCCAAAATGGAAAGGTTTTGAAGGCTGGGAGGTCTTTGATTTTTCTCTTTTTTGAAGGAATTGCTTTGGATTTGGTATTTGATTGTTCCTTGAAATAATAAAATGTTAAGATAGAGATGAGAAATAAAAGGACTAAGGCTTTGAAGGATTCCAAACCGGTATGGAAAGCAGTAGCTAATTTTAAGGACATTTTCCCGTCTGGACAAGCAAAGTTGAAGGATGTCTTGTGGCATCTTCTATTTTATACTTTGAAGCAATTTATCCCAATGAGATTATCACTCAGGTCATTACAATCAAGCGTTGTTCAGTTGCCATTTGAAAATATGTGATATTTTTTATCTTTCAAAATTGCAGTAAAGAATGGGTTGCAAAAAAAGCTTTTGCCAAGCCATTAATATTTTCACATAGACTGTGTAGCAGAATTAGCAGAAATTGTCCTATTAAATAATAATTCAGGGAAGTTTGCATTGCAAACTTTGCAAGATAATGTATCACTTGCGCAATAAGAAATTTGAAACAATGATAGACACAAAACGAAGCGAATGTAGCAAAAGCCAATCGCTATATAATTGATTTTGCAGAGGTTTCTTCATCTAAATTGAGCTAAACAGCTGAATAAATTATCCTTATGAATTATAAATATTAAAAGCAGTGAATTTTTTTTGAGAAATTGTTTCTCTTAAAGATAACTTCAAGGTCGTCAGTTAAAAAAAAATTGTGTGGCGTTTCTTAACGCTAAATGTCTTGGAAGTTGTAATGCTATTTTTGATTGGCTAAAAGCAGCAAACTCATACCTCAAGTATTGGACCGAAATAAATTAATATAATGAAATTTATTAATTTGCAATTATTTTTATCATTTATTAATTAGTTCGTTACATTTCTCTTTCCTCTTTTTTAACCAAAGATCAAATCTTCTTTCGGGCATCAAATTAATTTCAAATGTCAGCTTGACATCCGTAAGCTTATCATTTGTGTAAATAGTATAATTTCTTAATATCCAACATGCAATAGTTTTAACCTCCATCATTGCTAGCTTCCATCCGATACAATTTCTAGGGCCGGATGAAAAAGGTATAAAAGCGTATGGATGTCTTGCTTTCACATTGTCTTGTGTAAACCTATCCGGGTCGAATTTTTCCGCACCTGGAAACAAATCCGGGTGTCTATGAACTATCCAGGGACAAAAGAGTAGAGTTGTCCCTTTCTCGATGAGGACATTATCTAATTCGATGTCTCCCTTCAGTTCTCTTCCAAAAGCTGGAGCTATTGGGGTAAGCCTTAAAGTCTCTAAAATACACTGCTCCAAATACTTCAAACTTGCCAAATCATCCATTGTCGTTGGAGAATCTTTAGAGTTAAAAACTGCATCAACTTCTTCTTGACATCTTCTCTGAATATCTAAATGCTCTCCTAAATTTTGCATTAGATAATGAATAGTCAGATCCGTCGTTTCATGCCCCGCAGCTATTAAAGTTGCCATTTCTTCGCGGATCTCTTTAATTGTCATTTTATTTTCAAGCATATGCTGAACAGCACCGCAGTCATTTGCCTTTTCTCCTAATTGGATTACTCTTTCAATTCCATCATCAAAATAGTTTTGAATAAATAAAATGGATTCCTTTTGTATTTTTCCTTTTGGGCTCATCTTCCAAATAAAATCATTTAAATAATAGGGAAAATAAAGTCGGTATTTTATCATATTTTTTATAATCCTAAAATGGTCAATTAATTCTTGGAATCCCTTCTCCGCAACTATTTTAGGGCCCAATAATATTTCTAAGATTATTTTTACGGCTGTGTGGTAAATAAGTGGGTAAAATTGGTCGACTTTGATTAAAGATGAGTTGATTTTGTCAAAGTCTAAAATGAGTTGGTTGGCGCAGCTATCCACAACTTTTAACTGCTTCTGGAGCATTCCATATGCAAATATTTTATTCAGGATTTTCCGGTGGGGTTTCCAAACATCATAGTTGGAAGCAAACAATCCATCTTGTATAATTTCTGTTACTAATTTGTCATAAAAGGACTTTGGCTTGTCAAGAAGAAGTGAGTCGTGAGAACTCAAACACTTCTTGATCAGCTCGGGCTCTGAAACGAAAACGAGCTTGTTTAAATTCGGACCTGTAAGTGACGCCAAAGGAGCGTAATTTGTGGAAGCCCATAGTTCAAAACTAACTCTGATTCCGATTTTGTAAGCTCGGTATACAACTGCAAGTCCTTCTATTGGTGGAGGTGTCCAGAACGGAAATGTTTTAAAAGCTGGGAGGTCCTTAATAGTTTTCTTTCTTGGAGGGTTTGTTTTAGATGTGCTTTTTAATTTATTCTTTAAAAGATGGAATGATAAAAGTGAGGCAAGAAAAAGAAGCACTAAATAATTGTAGGCTTCTGGGCTAGAATGGAAACTAGTTGGTGATTTGCCAGACATTTTCCTGTTGGATTGGCAAAGTGCGCGGAAGCCCGCTAACAGTTTTTGTTTTATACTTTGTTGCAATTTTCTTTGATTGTAATTATGCTTTTGGTCATAGCAATAAGGAAAATTATTCTGTCTTAAAACATTTCATCTTTATCAATTGCTGTAAAATGATTGGATTTGCAATAAGCAATTTTTCCCGAGCCTAATATATCCCTTACGCAATAAAAAATCTGAAACAAAGATATTCATTAAATGGAAGGAAGCTAATGGCTATTTTAGTAGAGAAAGAAATTGCATATTTGAACTGACCCAAATGCCCGAATGAATTGCCTGTGATTTATATTTTATTAATGGCTTTTCTACAAAGTTGAGATTAGCTAGAAAACTTTTACTATGCTTCATTAAATATTAAAACTATATTTAGCAATTTCTTTGAAAGGTATTATCTAGGTCATCATCCACAATTTACTCCTAAAGCGATAATAATTGGTACAAAAGGAAACCGGTTGAAGGCCAATTTATCAAAAAATGTAGGAACAATTCGTTTAAAACTGGTAGAATTAATGAGACGAGTAATATATCATGTTATCCTCTTATTTCGTTCCAATTCCATTGTATTTATCAGTCGTCACTGGGGTTAAAACTAGGATTTTAAGAACAAAGTAGTTTCAACATTTTAAGAATAAATAATAAACGGTTATGCTGATAACGAAGAACCAAGTTTGCTTCCAGCTTCTTTGTTCTTACGCGCTTTTTCCTCCTTCTCAGCGTTTTCATTAATCAATGTCTGGATCTCGGTTTCCTTTACAGGCCCGTACTGCAGGTAGTGCTAGGTAGTGAAAAATCAAAGGCCGGGGTTGGGGAGGGCCGGGGAAGAAAGGGAAAACAAAAATAAAAAGTTAAGAAAAT
>JAHZMU010001364.1:0-21056 GCA_027743725.1 Rambutsinella grinnellia | reverse complement strand
CCGGCGAAGAGAATTGCCACGCGTAATTCTTTTAAAGGCAAGTGGCGGATGCTTTGGAGGAGCTTATCTATCTGGAACACCCCTGCCATCATATATTGGACATCGAGCATCTTTAAAGGTGAGTTGAGCTCGCTCAATTTGGAGAAAATGGACATGTCCGTGTTCGAAATACGCAGAGTCAGTCGTGTGAGGAGCGTCATCTCAGAAAGTAATAAAGTTGGTGTGTCATATTCTTCCAAAGTCATTTCTGAGAAGGTCTTCAATTGGGGGCAATATTTTTTGAGGTGGAAGCGGTAAAAGCTTGAATCAAGGAGGTGCACATCAAGGTCCTCCAAGCAGGGGAGAGGTGGAAGGGGATTTTGAATTAAGTAGTTCTCTATTTCATCATTAAATCCTCCACGTGTCTGGGGCAAAGATAGTCTCTTAATGTTTGGGAGATGCTTCAAAATAGTGCCAATCATTTCTAATTGGACAAGGCAACTTGTGAATAGGCAGTTGAACTGAAGTCGCAAATTCTGAATGTGGATTCCGAACTGGTTTAGCATGGCTGGGATTATTTTGGATGTGTATTGAGTCATTAATTTAGCTAAAGGTGGGTCAAGGTCGGCAATTACAATATAGCCACGTTCAAGATTTGTTGGGAAGGGATCTGAGAATGAAACGGTTCTTCCGGGGAATGGGGACTTCCTCCAGATTTGGAACCTTTTATTGAAGTCTTGAATGCTCTCAATACTTTTGAAGGAGTGAACAAATCGGAATTGTCTTGTGGCGTGCGGTGGCCTAAAATCATAAGCGGGTTCGCCAAGAAAGACATCGACTGCGCTATTCCATGCCTTGCTAATGAGTCGGTAGTCGAGTAAGCCATTCGAAACTTGATCGCTTAAAGTTATCCGTGACGTAGAATCTGAATTGAGTCGTTTGATGGATAAATAGGGTGCGATATGGGGGAGGATGAGACTGAAGCCCCAGCTCCACTTTGAAGGTTCGAGAAGGTTCTGAAAGGCTACACAAGTGTTAGATAGGCTGAGTAGGTCTTGCGCTTCTAATCTATCGAAGATTTCTTCCCAGCACTAAAAAAGTCAACATGATTAACTCTGCGAAGTGGATGGAAATTGTAAAATATTTACATGCTTATTAAGAAGCTGAAATGGATCGAAGCGATTGTCGCCCTCTTTTACTGAAGTCATCATGAAGTAATAAGATTTATTAAAAACCATAAACCATTTTTTATTCATTGATTTTTTAAAAGCTATTCTTACGTATTCTTCAACGGTTAGGTTTAGAAAGTCTTTTAGCGTTTTCTCACTCTCATAAAAAGATTGAAGATGAGCAAGCTACTTTGCATCTGTTGTGATGGACGCCATTTATTATCGGATGTGAACGTGAGTGAATGCAACTTAACTAGATTTAACTTTGAAGAGGACCAAGTTATTTTTCAAACACAACAAAAAACATTTTTATTTATTATAAAAGTATGTAGCTTTAAATGAAATGTTAAGTACGAGATACACTTGTTATTACACTTTTCCTAAACTAGAATTACTTTTCCCCATTCAACACCTGCAAATTAGTGGGCTATTTCACTTACTGACTAACACATTTTGACACTTGAATTTTAAATGATTAGAATATTATAAAGATTATAAAGCCGAATTTTACAAGAACATAAATAATTATAATTATAAGAACAATTAATAATTTTGAGAGATTCTTAGCAATATCTTCCTAAACAAAATCATTCTCCTCCCACGTAATATTATATCGGCTGTTGACGATGTTGAAATACGCCTTTTGAAGGTCCGTGCACCCAAATGGATTCGCTCTGATGTCGCAGGTGGTGACATTCCAAGGTTTACAGAATTTGTGGTCGCCACTCGGGTCGTCCAAGTCATTATCGAAGATGTCAGCCATAGTTACGACTGTCATGATGAAAGACATGATGACATAGACGACCAGGACTACCTTCCGAACCAGGGCTCCCTGCAATTCAAGATGGGTTTAGAGACTTGTGTCGAAGAGAAAGTTAGGTGAAAAGGAAAAAGATGTGAGAGTTGCTATTACCTGATAGTCTCTGTTTGCATTTGGTGGCAAGAACGGAATGAATGGAAGGCCGAACCCTGGACGCTCAATCCCAGTTCGCTTATCAGTGATCACTTGGAAGATCTGGGCCAGAAACAAAACATGCGTAATGATTAATTTGTCAAAGAGAAAAAGCATTACTTTCGCGTTTTCTTACGGTTAAGGCAGCGTGAAAGATGATATCCAACACGAGCCACACGATTGCATAGATTGTAACTTTGTGGACAACGACGGCAGTGCCGTTCTTCACAGCCTCATCCTTCACTGAATCGTTTTCATAACACATGTCCTGGGATGGTGACCCCGGGATGCTTGGGGAGTGCATGATGAGCCCCACTAGGAAATAAAAAAATAAGTAGGAAAATTGTCTTTCATCATTTCATTGAAGAAAAGAAAATTAATGAAATCGCTGTTAGCTTACGTGCAATCAGATAGAGAACAAATCCTACAACGGAGTGCATACCGCAAGTAATCAGACGAGGCATCCGTGGAATGGGACGCAATCCTCCAATTGCTGTCATCAAGCTGAAGATGCCCACGAAAACGTAGCTGTGATGTCACGAGGGTCAGGGCGGTTACTGTTGTTCGCACTTTCATCATTGCAATAATCCTTTGATGGAGACCCCGGGATCATTGGAGAGTGCATGATGAGTTCCACTATTTAGAAAAGAAGGAAGTATAGTAGGAAAATTTTCTTTCATCATTTGATTGAAGAAAATAAAATCAATAAAATCGCTGTCAGCTTACGTGCAATCAGGTAGAGAACAAATCCTACAACAGAATGCACGGCACAAGTAATCAGGCGAGGAATGCGGGGAATCGGACGCAGTCCTCCAATTGCTGTCATCAAGCTGAAGAGGCCCACAAAAACGTAGCCAATGAACCTGTGACCCTCGGAATCCCCGTCCAATTGTCTACCCCACGAGTAGATGGTCTCTCGCATGGCTGAGAAAGTAGATCGGAACAGGGTCAAAACGGAAATGCACATGAAAAGGTGAATCTAAATGAAATTAAAACAATCATTTAGATTTCAGAATTGTAGCTTATTCCAATGAAGTATAGTGTTATCTTACCCAAAGCCAAGGTGGACACGAAGCACACCTCCCATGCATGAATGTTTCTTTATAATATCTTGTGATGAACAGACAGACTGGAATGATAAACATTGTAAAAAAGATGCACAAGTTCCCGTGGTACTTCCGCACTTGCTGTTATAAAAGTTAGAAGCAGTTATAATGGAGACTTCAATTATTGAAAGGAATAATGTTTTGAATCCTTACCCAGAATGTGATCTCTCGGGAAATTCTCCGTGCCTCGATTAAAACCTTCCCGGAAACTGGACGCTGACTAACCTTTGCCTCTGCTGTTCCATTTCCACCAGAAGTGGGTGGTTGGATACCCTTGATTTCCTTGAAATACGTGTCGTCCTTGTCTTTGGATAGATCCACACAATCTTCCGAACATGCCTTCCTCCTTCCGGTCTCGATAGTTTGTGTGTAGTTCCTGTAGGTGTCCCAGCTTGACCAGTTCGACTTGAAGTTGATGAATTGCGGTAAACTCCCATCTGTACTGCAATTTTGATAGTTGTCTTTCTTCGGCTCTTTTGTATAGTGACCTTTACAACGACCACCAAACGTTTCAATACCAGCCTGCAGGTAATGGAATGACAACAAAATTAAGTTTTAGCGCAGCGCTTTCGTAATACTAGAAACTATTGAAATGATAAGATGCAAATAAGTAGAATTAGAGGAAAATTAAAATACTCATTGACTTACTATATTATCTTCTTTTGGGATTGGACTAACTTGACACCCACGTATAAAGTCATGTTTAATCCCCCCTGAGCTAATCAGGTAGTTATCTTCTCCATTCTTTTTTAGAGTTGCGAGCTCCGCTTCGGTATACACATCTTTATTTTTCATATATCCAACTGTCACTATGTCTGTTCCAGTTGTTGAAGGGATGATCTGCTCCTCAAGCCAATTTTGCCCAACCCCAGGGATCGCGGTCTTTCCATCTTCATTGATACGAATGGTACAATCAAGTTTTTGACCAGGTGTCTTGATATCCGCCGCCCCAAACCATTTGAGCTTGAACCAGTCACTCGTCTTCTGATAAGTTCGGCAAAGCTCTAATGCATTATCCTTCCATGTTTCGGCTTCGGCGTTATTAAACGTGCTAATATTATACTTGGCTTTTTCACGACCATATAACTGATAGCATTTAGGGTTAGTTTCAAGCAATTTATCATTTTGTTGAGTCCAAGTAAAGACACTAGAGGCAAAAGCACAATTAATTGCATTGCAGATAACAAAATAAAATGTAAAAAAAAATTCAGATCTTACTCAATGCGGATCCTCTCATGCCGGTTGCACCAATACTCATTCAGTCTCCACATGAAACGAATTCCACGCCTTAGATTGCCATCGCCATCCTTGGAGAAGTATTTCCTATCCATATCTTTAAGATTCACGTATTGGTTCTTACTTGCGACAAAGATTGCACCCGATGTCTGCGTACCAAATTCATTCCAAAATTAGTAAAATTCTCTGAATAACCAACTTGAGTACTGTTGTTGAGCTAACCTTAGCTTCCCGCATTCCAGTTGCTGAGCAAGGCAGTAGATTGAGTGGGGAGGGACGGATAAGGGCCTGCTTACTCTGCTTCTGACACTGTTCGCCATCCGGCATTTCGTCTGGACTGACAAACTCGCCAATCGCGTTGAAAGCCTCGTCTCTCACTTGCACATAAATGAACTCCATCCAATCTTGTTGACCATCTTGGAGCAGGGCCGGGGCCTTGTCTGCCTCCTCCGTGAGTTCCACCTCGACGTACAACCACCCTCGCAAAACTATTTCATTTTGACGCACAAGATAAACGCGGAGCTCTACCTTGTCGGAACAGTATTCAGTGGCTGGACCAGAAACTTTTCCCTTGACGTTTTTAATAACTTTGTTCCCCTCTGCCGCTCCCACGTTCAGCTTATATCCACCATCCTTACACGTCATATTCTTAAAGTAGCCAGTCTTACTTCCTTTAGCAATTTCCTCTTCCTTTTGGGTTAAAGAAAAGAAATTATTACTTGATTGCTTGGATTACATGAATGTAAAAATAGCTGCGTACATTGTAAAAGATATAATAGGATATATTATTTGATTGAATTAATGGATTCCACTCCAATAAATCAGCCCGACTTGGTTCCAGCATCTTTCCTCCAATTGAAAACGCTCCTTTACCATTAATCTTGATGGGAGACTGGCCAACTTGGACGCATTGTGCTGTTGACCTCCCCTCCACCTCTTGAATCACCAAAAACCCGATGACAACCACCATCAAAACTGCACCCCAATCACCCTCCATCACTTTCACTCCCAAATTACAAACTTGCTTAACTTTAACTAAAAATTAACTACTAATTTTATTCCCAATCAATACTTTTAATAATAATCCCACCAATCACTCTCGAAAGAAAAACTAATTCTACCACCGCGCACAGCTTATGATTGATTAAAAGAATGAAAGGGAGATAAGAAAAGTTTTCAACTTTCCCCGCACCATAACAATTCAACCTTGTTTCGATAGGAGCTTAAAAACTGAACTAGCTTATCAATCACTTTCAATCGTCGTGTTGAGGATATGAGCTTATCATGATGCCTTCTAATATGCCTCTAAACTAAATAAATCAGACTCGAAAACATTCAAATTATTTCCATACTTTTAGTAAAAACAACAAACTATTCATTTCCATTCTCATTAGCTATTTTATACATAAAAATTAATCATTAGTTTCATCCCTTAATGATTGCTGATCCCTCCTTAGACTGTTCCGGAAGGCTGAGTCCGGATTCCTGACCCTTCTTCATCTTCTTCTTACTTTTCGCTTCTTGAATCTCGGCCAACCTCTTTTTATACATTTTCTTCCACTCGAACAATGTAAAGTAGCCGCATTCGAATAGGTCCGATTTTCCATCATAGCTTATCACAGTCCCTTCGTCGTCGTTCTTAACGATGATGAGCCAAGGTTGATTTATGACGTTGTACAAGTTTCGTACGTTTCGCCGCAAGTTTTGATTAGCCCAGGGGACCACGAGCCACTCTTCCATGCAGGAATTGACGAAAAAGTCACATTCCGATTCGTCCTCGTCCATCGGCACGAAGATTATGTCAAAGGGCTCGTCCCTTTGTTGCATGTAGCGGAAGAATCGGTTGAGATAAGCGACAAAGTGCTTGGTAGCTTTGTTCCGGAAAGCTCCGAAGAAGATGCCGAGGTAGTCGCAGTTCTCTCTCATGTATTGCGTGACGTCTTCGTCGGGCTCGTAGTATTTATTGTAGAGGATGAGACTTGGGTCCCTCCACCAAGTATTTATGCGATTGGCCATCTTAACCTTTCACCTCAACTTGATTTGAAATGAAACTGGGGCTCTTGTCGCGTCTTGTCTTTTATTTTGTGAATATGAAGGTGCCGAAAAGAGCTGGGAGTTCTAGAGCTTTTTAATTGACTAGAGAGCTTATCAAATTGATATTAAAGGCTTATCAAAAACTCATTTTATCCTAAGCAACCTTTATGGGGCAAGCTGAGACGAGATGGGAGGCTTCGGCCTTGATGTGAAAAATGAACTTGGTTCATTTTTGGAGATAAGATAAGGCCTTATCTTAAGATTAATTTACTCTGTCCACATTTTTCTGGGAATAAAAGTCTTTTTGATTGTCCTGTTATTATTTTGCATTCATTACAAAACCATTTTTCACAAGTCATCTGTAATGGCAAAACCATCTTATCTCATTCTCATCCTAATTAATTTAATTCTTAAATCAAATGGAATCAATCAAGAGAAGCCCCACATAATTTTCATAATTGCTGACGATGCTGTAATTGGAATTTGGAATACTTTTAATTAAAGTGAGAGTTGAATTGGTTATTTTTGTAGGGCTGGAATGACTTCAGCTTTCATGGGTCAGCCCAAATCCCAACGCCAAATATTGACGCCTTGGCATTCTCAGGAGTGGTCCTCAACAGCTATTATGCGTCGCCTTTGTGCACTCCGTAATTAAATTAATTACATAATTTTAGCTTAATTTTATATGAAAAGTTTTTCTTGAAGGTCAAGAGGAGCCATCCTAACTGGGAAACATCCTATTCATTTAGGGCTTCAGCATTACGTCATTCGCGGGGACACCGCTGATGGTTTACCCCTTTCGGAAAAGCTTCTCCCGGAATATCTGAAAGATTTGGGGTATTCCACTCATTTAGTTGGGAAATGGCATTTGGGCCATTTCAAACAAGTTTATTCGCCAACATTTCGCGGATTCGATACCCATTTTGGGTATTGGCTGGGGAGTCAGGATTATTACGATCATTCTTCGACTGACGCAGGTCATTGGGGTTATGACTTTAGAAGTGGGATGAATCTAAATCGGAGCGTTTTCGGAAAATACAAGTAGCTTTTTATATTAATTTTATATAATCGGGGCTGATGAATGGTTTGGTCTTTAGCACGGATTTAATAACGGAAGAATCAATCAGATTGATTGAAACCCATGAGGGAGACGAGCCTTTATTTTTAATGATAAGCCATACGGCTCCACATGCAGGAAATGAGTATGACCCGCTTCAAGCGCCTGAAGAAAATATTGAAAAGTTTAAGGGAATCGAGGATGAAAATAGGAGGGTTTATGCAGGTATGAAATTGATTAGTTTTGAGGGATTTTAATAAGATTATTTTTTAAAGCGATGGTTGATAAGCTGGACGAGTCAGTTGGGGAGGTAATTGCTGCTTTGGAGGAGAAAGAGATGTTGGATAATGCGATAGTTATTTTTGCGAGTGATAATGGTGGGGCGCCTGAAGGTATGAAATAATTAGCCTAAATATTTAAGGGATAAATAGGATGGTTTTAGTAGGCTTCAACCTCAATTACGGCTCTAATTGGCCCTTACGCGGTGTTAAAAATACTTATTGGGAAGGAGGAACTAGGGTCGCCGCTTGTGTTTGGAGTAAGCATATTCAAAATAGGGTGAGCCAGGATATGATGCACGCTTCAGACTGGCTTCCGACATTATACGAAGCTGCTGGTAATTAAATAATTTGGGTTTGAAAAGAATTAAGTTAATTGTGTAATTTTTAAAGGTGGAAATCTAACCAATTTGGGAGAGTTGGATGGGATGAGCATTTGGCAAAGCTTGGTGGAAGGGAAGCCATCGCTGAGAAATGAATTGCTTTATAATATCGATGACATTTATAACAATTCTGCAATTAGATATATGAATTGGAAGTTGATTCAGGGAAATACTTCAACGAACGACCTCGGCGGAGGGATATGGGATGGGTGGTATGCAAATTACCCCCAAAATATATCAGTTTCGGATTTAATTCCGGGGATTGTGTCAAGCCAAGTGGCGGAATCAATTGGGAATGTTATGGGGAGACAGTTAGATCCGATTATTGTGGAATATTTGCAGAATGAAGCTGTGGTTGATTGTGGACAAGGCGAGATGGAATGCGATCCGTATAATAATCCGTGCCTTTTTAATTTAAATGATGATCCGTGTGAAAGGAGGAATTTGGCAGAGGAGGAGGAAGTGGTTGTGGAGGAGTTACAGAGGTTAATTCGGGGGTGGAATGAAACGGCTAGAGAAATTATAGACTTGAGACATAATCCCGAGGCGGATCCGGCGAGATGGGGGTATGCTTGGGTAAATTGGAAGGATTATGAGTGAAAAAAGTGTGTAAATTCAGATGACGAATTGAGAATAAATCCTCTTATTTATTTTTTAACGTGTTCGAAAATTATTTAAATTCATACACGCTTATACTTGCGTACGGCAGTCTTTCCAAGAGCGGTGAAAGTAGCGTTCATGCCGTCACCGGTGAATTCTCTCACAGTCTTTGATTCTTTGCCGTCAAGCTTTTGGAGAGTGACGAGCTTGTTGCCCTCGACTTTGATGACAGTCTTGCACTGCCTGTTGTCGGCTGTGGTCTCATCGAATTCCACTCCGGGGGTGAAAGTAACTTCGGTATTTTTCAATTCGGACAAAGTCTTCAAAGTGTACTTGCCTCCTGCCTCGCTTATCTCAACGGATGGGCTGACCATACGGCCGGCTTCACGGTGAGCGTCGCTAACACCTAGTTTAGAATCAAATGATTAAATACTACTTTTTACTGGGGGCAAGGTCAGATTTTTGAAAATCTTACCAACAGCCTTGAGATATTCATCCCAGTCGGCGTCACATGGGTCGGAGAGGAGTTGGTACTTTCCAACGATGGACATTTTGGCGATTTTTTGGAAGAGAGAAGTGATTTGAGATGATTAGAAAGGCAAATGAGAAGTGTGAAGAGAAAAGAGTTTTGCAGGCCTTTATATAATGGAAAGAGAAGAGAATGATTTCATTCCAAAGTGCAAAATCTGTACCAGCAATTGTCTAATGTCCAATGAACAAATCATGTCATATTTCTACACTTGACTTTTGACGCCCGTCTCCCGTCTGCAGACACTGATTAGTGCAATTATAGAGAAATGGAATGACCTTATTTCCTCAATGATGCAATAATGCTTTATGCACATGCTTATCAAGTCACAATTTAGTGCAAAGTTTAATGATGACAGCATAAATGACAGTTTCTGATTTAACCATTTGAAACAATGTTTTCCAGATAAATAAGGACAGGTAATTATATTGGTCATGTTTAGATAAGCTCTTATCTAGGCTGGGCGTGAGAAATGATTTTTTAAGTAGTTTCCCGTGACCAATGCCATAATTAAATGAATGCAATTTAAAAGCATTCCTATACAGTTCATCTGTAACTTTTATTTTGCCTTTATACAGAAATTTTTAATTTTCTAATTGCTATTTTAAAATTAATTTTGTAATTCGATCTAGCAAATTGCACACAAATTGACATTGACCAGGCTAAAAACATTTATGATTGTACTTTATTTACATTTGTTCGGAATAACTCATTCCTTTTCCTCCGTAGTAAAAAATCATAACTTACCCTACAGCGATTAATAACCAACTACTCTCCAAAAGCTGCTTTAAAAATAAAAGGTTTTAATAAACCATTCTAATCTAAACTAATTGGCACTACGATTATTTGATAAACCATTTTATCTACAAATGGACCCTTGAAACCTTCCTACGGCCACTGTGCCCACTCTAAATGTTAAGTACATAAATATTAATCTTAACCCGCTTTATAATTCTCTTAAATGTAAATGACAAAAGCTCTCACAAAAGGCTACATACATTTGCATAACGGCATACGTAATTTACATGTTTATGTACAAGTTTAAATAAACTCTCGATTACAATTAGCTAATTAATCAAATAGAGTCCCACGAGTTCCATTTCCAAAAAAGTGGAAAGTCTTTAAAAAGTCTCTACAAGATTAGCACCAGCAGATTGTAAATACAATAGCAAAATAGTTAATTATTTTTAAAGAGAGAATCTAATAAAAATACTAAAAAGGAACACATTAAACTGAGGTTTATTTACATGAGTGATTATTTACAGAAAAAAATGAACCAAAAAATGAGAGATTTCTCGCCCTATAAATCTGAACATTTAAGCTGATGGTAGAGACTTTGAAGATAATCCCATTAAAGAGATCAGAGTAAGGGACCCTCGAAGCAATTCGGATTGATGAAGTTGATCAATTCGTTGTCTGTCATTTGGGACAGAGTGTTGGCAATAGGGCCTTGATGAGGTTGGAGGTCTGCGCCACCCAGAAGCCCCATAACTGGAGGTTGGCCTGGAGTCATGCCTGGAGTCATGATGCCTGGAGTAGGCTGTGCTACTGTTGTGATTGGATTGGCAATAGCTAATCCATTAATGGCTCCAGGCTCTGCTTTAATAATAGCTTGGCCTAAGCAATCAGTAACGACTGCTAGAGCTTGTGTTGTCGCAGAAGCCATTACGGAATCGCCTGCTGCTGTAGTCGGATTCGTAACGGCCATGGGAGGCGCGCTAACTGTCCCAATCCCCATTCCAGTAATCATTGGCAGAGTAACGCAATTCATTGGCTGTTCGCTCGCCACAGTCTGAAATGGATTGTTGACTGTTGTAATAGCAGGAGCTTCCGTTGTTGGTAGGTCTTGCGTTGGAAATTGTAAATCAAGTGGGATAGCGCTAGTCACAACGGGCTTCTCTGGTTGGAGTGGGGCTAGGGCAAATTGGGGTGGTTGTGGCTTCATCGATTCCAAAAGCTCAGCAGCTTTCATCAAAGTTATCTCTTGTTTTACAGCCTGCTCTTGTACCGCAGCTTGTAAGAAAGTCGTCACCACTGGAGAGTTATCAGTGGTCACTGCCGGCTGGATTAGAGTTGTTGGTGGAAATCCAAGTAATGGATTCATAGTCGCTGGTGGACTTGGCTGGCTGCAGAGACTTCCGTCTGGAGATGTGATTGGAGAGCATGAAGCTAAAAGATAAAATAATTATTAGCACAAATCCAATCACTTTCGCAGCAGAAGTTCCGCTTTATCTTTCTTACCATCAGTTGGCGATGGAACAACGATGGACTTGACAAGCTCCCTGGTCGGGATAACTGTGCTTACGCCCACAGACTGAATCTCCATTGGTATCATACCTTGGCCACCTTAAAGAAATAAATTATTAAACTTTCTCCTTTCAAAGCATTTTTAATTTCTTTCCCTTTCCACTTACTCGGCATCTGTTGAACAAGCGCAGCAGACAAAACCGGTGGCGAATGTTGCGGACTGTTAGGCAGAATAGATAGTGAGGCAAGTCCACAGTGAGCTATATGTAGATCAGAACAGCGATTAGATTTTCCACCCTTCAAGCAAGCATAACGGCCCTTTTTTTAGGTCGTTAACACAAGCTTTGGTAGGCCACGGGTGCGCCCTGTGAACGATTACGCAAGCACATCGCTTCTCCAGTCAACAATGATATTTCAATTTAAAATATTTCTCAAACTTAAAAATAAAATCTTCAAAAAATAACTCTCAAAATTATTTTAGCAATGCATTGCGGACACAAGGCATTGCTTAAGCCAATTCAAACAATTGCATTTCCAAAATTAATTAATTATAATTTTAATACATAGCAAGTGCTTGCATAACCAACAAAAATAAGCTTATCGAAACAAAATTTTCTCTGAAGAACCAACCCTGTAAAAGAACAAGTACTTGCACAATTCTTTCCTTTGTGGCAAAATTTGTGTATTTTGTGTATTGGGAAAGTGTCATTTGTCCAAAGCCGAGCCAAAACCTAACCATTTATGGATCATGAAGCCCTAACAATTCAAAAATATTAAATAATTACTCTCCCTAAATATTTCCGAATAATTTCCCTAAATATTTCCCTCGCAAAGAAATTTCTAAAAAATCTCTCTTTTTAAAATTCCCTACAAAAGCTACTCCTCCTCCTCCAAACTTTAACCAGGCCTTGATTTTCAAACCCTAAAAAATGCTCCTAAAAGATTCCTAAAAAATTAATTCCTCTCACCCTATTCATATCACAAAAATCTATTTCTAATCGACAAATCCCTGATGATTAAGGACTGACGAATGGGGTTAATCAATGATGAGTCAATTATGACAAGATGAACAAGTCATTCGTCCTCTCCTCCTCCCTCCGACAAATATGTTGTGCTTGTCTCCTAATCATTTTTTAAAATTAAAATCTAATTAAATTGTTTACTCTAATTTTAATTGAATCAAATTATTTTATTAAAATTATTATAAAGTGAACTCTAATCGTGCTTGTTTGTGGATGGTGCTTAAATAAAAAGGTGTAAAAAGTGTCATTTTAATTCTTTCAAAAAAATCAAAAAGGTTTGAAATGAAATGGAATTTATTTTTTCTGGATAAAAAAGTCTCTTGTGTAATGCATGTTTTGTGTAAGTGTTTTGTTCTGTCATGTACTGAGTTAGTGTTTGCTTTAAAAAAGGTATTGGTTTTGAAAGTAAGTGAAACCTGGGCGCTTATTAGCCAGTGGGGTCGCCAAGGGGCACTTAGAGCCTGCATGGCAGAGTCGATGTGGAGCTGACCTGAGTACTACTCACTTCTCTCTATTCTCTCTCTCTCTTTTCGAACAAATACGATGCTAAGGGCAAAGAAAGGCAAAGAGTCAAGGGTCAGTTTAAAGTTCAACTGATCTGACGATACTCACCTTCTACATTTTTTTACTCTGGTTTTACGTCAAACAAATCAAGCCAATTACAAAAAAATAATTACAGGTAAAAAAATAGAAAAAATACTAAACAAAAAGGCCTTTCAAATTTTCATGACGAATACCAGAGTAGAGCCAAGACCAGCGTTTCCAAAAAATATCAAGTTTCACTCTTTCTTTTTCAGAGAAAAAAAGCTACAAAAATTGCATGAAATAGTCGCGACATATTTTTACAATTTTTTAAAGAATTTAAAAGAAAATTAAACAATTTATTTTTTAAAATTTAAATGAAAAGCTTTTACATAAATAGAGTGAATTGGCTACATTCTTTTTACCGAAGTACATAAATTGGTTTTAAACCAATTAATTTTTAATACACTGGTCTTGAGCCCAATTTTTGCATTTCAATCGCCCTTTTCAATATAAATTAGAAAGCAAGACAAAAAGTGACAGTTATTCACCCATTCATTCGCCCAACAAAAAGAAGACGTAGAATTTCTGCCAGTGAGTTATCCCAGCCCAAAGTGTTTAGATGAATCTCCTAAAAAATAGCCCGTGTGAGATAACTTTAGTCTCACTTTCTCCTCTGGAGATTTATGATCTTGACAGACTTTGAAAATTGTCTGCCTTCTATAAAAATATAAATTGTTCTCTATAAAGATGAAGTAACGACCGGGAAAGGTCTCATGCTCGGAGACACAAAGGGCAACTCCACTGACAGAAATTTCTCAACTGTTCAATCACATCCGTACTTAAATAGGTGGGGGGATGGCCGTGTTAAGAAAATGTTTTAAGAAATTAAAAAATTGAAAAAAAAACTTAAAACTTTCTTTAAAATGAAAATATTCAACGTTCATATAAACGCAATTGGACCAAGAAGGGTAAAAATTTAAACAGGTTAATTCTGCAGTTATTTGACCAGCAAATAATTAAAATAAAAATATTATCCGACTCGATTTACTTGAAATAAATTATTTCTTTACTAGCCCATCCTTCAATAATTCTCCGACCATTCCCCCAAAATAGAAAACCTAACAAGCCAAGCTTCTTTTGATCAAATTGGCACAAAAATTCCCTTACCATTTCCAGCTTCAGGTAAATACATGAACCTATGCGGTTCACTTTGTTTACCACCAGAGACTACCATCACCCTGCATTCGAGGGGTTCTACCAGGGCTTCTTCTTTATACGGGGGGACTACACAGATCAAATGGTTCTGCAAATAAAAAAAATTACAATTTATTACCGGAAACCAAACATATTAGCTTTCTCTACTACTTTCTTCTTTCTCCTCACCTGCTGCAAATAATCCTTCAATGGCTCACTCCCCGCCTCCCACACTACGCGACCGTCTTCATCCTCTTGCCAATCCCAAAATCAATTCCCTTTATTAACTTACTGCAAAGAATCGGCACCGACGCCACTTGTAAAGTCTCCTCCATTCCATCCCCGTTTATAACCGTTGTCCTAAATATCATTCTACACTTTGTCGACTTTTTCCTGCTTTGGCTCGCGTGATGAAATGGGAATCTCTGCTCCACGTCAACATTCCTCTCTTTCAAGATCCCGACGCAGTCACAACTATCCAGAGAAAACAATTAAATTAGTTCCAAAAACATTCCAAATCCTCCTGTCAATCATTTAATTCCCTTACCTAATAACCATTTCCTTACTTGGCTCGAATTCAATTTCTATATTAACCGAAGGAAGACTTATATAGTTAATCATTCCTATAAAGCACATCCGCAGTTAACTTACCGATGAGAATCGTGCCCTCGACCTTTTTCTCAATGCAAGGCGTACTACTTTTCCCCGTCACCTTACAAGCTTGGTAAAACATGTGAGGACTAACTTTCCCCTGATCCGTTCCAATAAAGATTTGCAACGTGGCTGGCTTATCATACCCCACCAGCTTAACTGTAGGAAAGCCATTCCCCTTCCTATCCTTTATAGCTCCCCGGCTCCCCTCCGTTTGATACCTCGCCCTATGTTGCTCCTCCGGTTGGCTAATAATCTGGAGATGTACCCTCCCATCTCTCGCGAACGGACTCAAATTCGATGTCAACGTTGGCGTTGTCCCCGGCGGCAGCCTTTTCCCCACACTTCTCGATGCCGGCATAAAATTCTGGTTCTGATTTCTCAGCTTCAAACCCGTCGCTTTCGGAACAGGAAAGGTAAATCTTCCCCTCTTCATCGGTGGACTTGCATTCCCAGCAATCCCCACTTGTGTCGTAGTCTGAGTTATCTGAAATGGCATTGGAGCCGCACTCGTAACCTCTTTATCCGGAGACATTCTAACTCCCTCCAATTGCATTAGCTTCATCTGCTCCTCCCCCAATCCTGCTTGTCCTCCCAACTCCAAATTTTTATTTCCAATACCTTTAAATCCAAATGGCTTCAGGGGCAAACCATCTAGTGCTCTCTCTTCAAATAATTCCTGAAAATATTGCGTAAAAACACCCATTTAATTTCACCCTAAAAACCTGTTTCTTTTAACCCGTTTGACTTTGACTTGCTCACTCCCCAATTATTTGTGTACTGGGAAAAAATCTCAATCAACTTCTCTTTAATAGGCAGAAAACAACAACAAGTGTCTAATGTTGTTCGAACAAAACAAGGAAGCTAACCCAATTAAATAGGAGAGGACACTGCCACTTCTCTAATCGCAAATTTCAAAACAAAATGAGATTTACCCTCATGGACAGTTCCATTCATCCCTTTGAAAAACACTATTGACCTCTCCTCTTAGTTAATGACCGCATTTAAAAGCATGTGCACGGTTCTCTGCTCATCCTACGACTATTGAGATGGTTATGGTTTTTCGCAAAAATATACACTAAACGCTGAACACTGAACCAATCACTGTTTCTTCTCTAATCCCTGTTATTCTTCATTCTAACATGGACTGACTCGCACATTCCTCTAAAGAACTGGAACAATGCTCTTTGCAAATGCGTAGTTTACTAAATGCATCTCTGGACAGGACCCAGAGCGTCATGGCCTGAACAACAAGTTTGTTTACAATTTACTCGACTTGTTTTTTTGCCTTAAAAAGCCAGCATTGTATGAGATGAGATGGGTTCGCTGTATCCTGATTATTTTCATGATTAGTAGTAAACAGCGTTATCAAGGAGGAAACCTTCGAACCAAATGCTGTACAAGGTCTACTGCTAACAGACAAGCCATTCTCTTCGCATTCATGCCCTGCTTAGCATTTTTTAACAATCATGCAAATACTACAGACCACCTCAGGTGGAACCTATTTAGCCTATTCATTCACACTTGTGAATATTTTTCACATTTAAACATTTAAATTTCCTTGAACTTGACTCACCACAGCATATACAATGTACACGCATTGTTACTACAGCTTTAAAAATGAGAATAAAATTAAAAAGCAAAAAGCAATGATCAAGCCATGTCACATTCAGACTCGCACAGAAAGTTGAACGACACGAGAAAAGTAAAGATAAAATAGATGAAAGATTCTTTTCAAGATGAGGACGATGCGGTTGGTGAGAAGAAGGTCAGAAAATAATTCCAAACCTGGTTGAAAATGAGGAGGTCAGAATGCTCCCCTGCTTGATTCCTCTGCCCATCCACCTCCATCGTTTTAAGTCCATCTTGAATTTGTGTTGAATTTCCATCCACTTCTTTCTGCACAATCGATAAGCTTCCATCTTCCTCTGACATCAAGGCCACTAGTTGAAACGTCCTTTTCTCCGGCAACTTCATTTCGCTTTGAACCTCATTGACTTGGCTTGGAGATGACAACTTTCCAAAGACTTGAGTAAAGTCTAGTGGTTGTTGGGGTGTTTGGGGTAAAAATAGAAAGCGTTTTGACTCCTCCTGTTCTTCTTCGAATCCAGTCACTGACAGACTTGGGATTGGAGTAGATGTAAAAACTAATCCATCAAAGGGATCCACCGCATCCTCCTCTGACTGGATTTGCTTCTGATTTTAGGATAATGTGCAAATTAAAAATAATGTTTAAAAAAATTAAGCTCTTAAGAAATTATAACAGGACATGAATAAAAGCTAGTCACTAGTCTGGCGCCATTTTACTAATAAAAAATAAAAACATCTGCTATTTAGTCTCATCTTTCAAATACAATAAACGTCATTATTCTTCTTGCTCGCTGCATCAAAAAGTACCTTAAATTTTGCCAAAACTCTGCTCTCTAGTATTTCAGAGACTAAATATTCATCCAAAACTTAATCCCAACTTAAGACTTCCTCTAATGGTTTACGACAAGTGACAATTTAATCTCAAATTACTTCTACAAATTACTTCGATGCGTCAACAACCGTTTAATTTTTCTAAAAAAAGCTGTTTACTAAAAATTCTGATTTTATGCCAACAATCCCGACCACCACAACATTCACACGCGACAAGACCGTGCCAAGAAAAATTATAAGTTCGTCCAATTCTCAGTATTAGCCGCATTCAAACCATTCTCATCCTCCCCGCCCATCACTGTACTAAAGTAACCGAAAGCATTCTCATAATTAACTAACTAGCTTCCATCTGGAACTCTATTCCTGACCTTGTCCATCCCTACTTATATTTTTTATCAAACCAGTTTATTCCAGTCGATAATCAGTGTACAATCCAATTTACAAGTTGCGTCATCGCTTCTCTCTCTCCCGCAACCTTGAAAGAAGCCATGTCACAATCATGCCATAATAAAACCTAAAAAACAACAGCAAAACCAGCCACTCTTGCCCCATCTGTCTTACATTCAAACCACGACCAACATCAACATTTTCACTGCCAAAAGCTATGCAATTTCATTCCAATTCTCCGAAACTATTTCCCCATCCATTCCAGCCAGATGGCTAAAGCCCTAAATATTTTACAACCAATTTCAGCCCTCAAATATCTACTATAATTTTCATTATGCCCCGACTAATTCCAGAGCTTATCGTGATCAAAAAATCTCAAGTATTTTACACTCTTTTAATGAATCGTGACCTACAATAAATTTTCTCGAGTGGCATCACCCGACCGGCAATGAATAATTCATTTTCATGACCTTGCAAACTTATCTTGACCACATCCCACCTACTTCAAAATATCGTTATCAATCCTAAATCCTTTAATTTAATTTCAGTAGTAAAAAATTTAAGCTTATCATCTCACTTAAGCTCTTTCCAAACCCAATTCAAACAACCGGTGTGCCATGAGCCGTAAAATATTTTATCCAAAACTATTTTTTCTTTACTAAAATTGGTATAAATATTTACTTTAATCAAACCGATAAGCTTTCCCCATCCAACCTTTGTATCAATAATTCTATAAATATTGTCCTAGGTCAATATCAAGGGCAGTGCGCACTACACTTTCCTGCTTACTCACATGCCAAACTCTATTCGCTTACTTTTCTTCGTCCAAAAACTCTCACTCTGCTTTTTAAGCTCTTCTCCTGTCACAAGTCCAAACAAAACTGTTTCCTCCAACCCAACTCCCTGCAAAAAAAGTGCGTTCCCTTTCCCTCAACTACTCTGCCTCATTTTTTTCTGCGTACCAAATAGCATTTTTCTTATTCATAGGCAAATCCATTTCAACTAATCCGGATCTCATTTTCTTAGTATTTCTCTGTCTATTTTTTTTATAAAATCATTTATTTACCACAGAGAAAAACAAGCTGTATTTAATTCTCTGATACAGTGTTAAAAGCTCATGGTTAAATTCTAAATGCCAAGCCAAGACCCAATTGGATGTACACAATGAACCTTCTCATATCATCATCAGCTAAATACCAAATACCTAAATATATATGTAAATAGCGAATCCTCTTCTCTCTGTCTTTCATGAGAAACGCAAACTATTTCACTTCACATGCCGTCATGCCGCATTCAACTCAACTCTAGCTCAAGTTATAAAACCAGCTCTAGCTTAAATGGATACAACCTTGACACTCTGGCCTTGTTCTTCCTATTAAATATCAGCTTATGAATCTAGAATTAAATTAATTCAGCCAATTCAGATCGCTCTAGCTCACGTGCTAAATTGAAATTGATTATTTAAAAATCTTTTTTATTTCCAGAAGCTAAAAAAATCTTAAAAACCATTTCCCTATTTTTTGCTACTTTCTCTCTACGTGTGCCTACCAACTCCATTCTCTTTTGCCAGTTTTGAGTCAAGACTCTTGACACGAATTGAATTCAAAAACATCTTTAACCCATTTCCCTGGAATTTCCTAATGAATCCATCCATCTATCTCCAGTCTTCGACTGTCCCTCTTCATTACTCAACAACTCAACTCCTTTCCCCTTCTTATTCATCTTATCTTTCTTCCTCCTCTTATCTTAATCCTAATTGTAATTACACAGCTGCAGAGAGAGGCTCAACCTATTCTTCGTATCATGAACCCAGCTAGTGATCAAGTCTATTTTCTTAACCAAAAACTGCCCTACAAAACATCTCACTCTCACCTTATCAAAGTCCAGCTTGAATCCAATAAAAATCCAACAATTTCTTCCCTAATTCAGTCAACACCAAATCAATCGTGTTCACACAAGATCAAAGCCAAAAAATATCAAAAACAATTTCAATATCTCCCAAACACCTGAGGTTACACCAGCTATTTATTACTCATAAAAATATTTATTTAATGTATCCATTTCCTATTCATATTAAAAAAAAACTAATCATACCTCTATTAAATATTTACATCTCATTGTTCATCGATGTAACCAAAATCAAAATAACTAATCTAGGTCACAAATTCATCAAAATAATGTCCTGTCATCATATCCGCTATGAAAAGAATCTTTCTTAAAAAACTCTTTAAATGCATTTCACTCTCTTATGTCCAAAAGCTCATTAACTTATCATGAACTACTTCTCTCATCATCATGCCATCTTCTACGTTGTTTACCATCTCATCAAGTGAACTTTGCACCCGTTATCTCCGTTACATGCCAATGACACTGTGAGTAAGCAAGTGCCACAGAGTTTAACATTTAATTAAATAAAAGATGGCGTTCTTCTACCTTCTCCTATTACATATTTAGGTGTACGCAGTACTCTGTTAGCTAATAACTGGTAAATACCAGTTTACTCTCAGGTGTCCTAATAACTTGACTAGCAGGTTTCTCTTCGACTCAACATTCAAAGCAAAATGCCATAAAAAACTTACCTCTGCTGGCCCACTCGAAAACTGAATAAAACCCGGGTTTCCCGTCCTATTTACTGTCCTCTGTTGTTTCAAAACTCTTCCTCCAATCTTTAAATCATCATTGGACCAACTAGCATGGCTTTCCGAGCTGTGGAAATCACATCCAAATCCAGAATCCTCTGAATCAATCGCGGGCGCGTATTCCGCAAGGGATGGTCTCTTCCCAAATCTTCCTTTGCCTGCCAAAGACATTTTTATCAAAGCTAAACTCAAAGAATAATCAATTTCTCTTCATCGATTCATAGAATAGGCTTTTATAGCTTTTATTATTTTTTTATTCCCTCTAACATTGGCCTATTTCCCTACCAAAAATTCCAAAACAAAAGCTCAATTAAAACTGTTATTGAGCCATCAACTAATTCATCTCTGACAAGGAGAATGGCTAGGACGTACACGTGTCATTTAACAAAATCACTTGCTCAGTGCGTGATCCATCTCATCTCACAAACGCACAATTTACGCAAGATAACAACCAAGCGGATACATTGCGTAGACATGCATTGATCAACTTTGCAACTTCAACCTTATCATAAGAGAAAGCCTGCTTATAAAAATGCGTAGGTTTTTTTAAAAGAAATAATTCCATTTAAAAGAGGTCGTTCTCTCCAGAAAAACAACTACTTAATTACTTTACGCATTATCCCGTTTTCTTTTAAATAACAACTTTC
>JAHZMU010001363.1:0-15888 GCA_027743725.1 Rambutsinella grinnellia | reverse complement strand
CAGAATCATCCATGGAAATTCTCCTATGTTAGCTTCTTCGCCTCCGTCAATTAATAGTGAGGCGTGTCCAATTATGTTAGCTGTGTAATTGAATTATCAAGAGTTTAGCCATTTCTCTCATTTAAAGTACAATTTTACCCGAAACAGGCAGGGTTGCTAAAGTCAGCGTTAACAGAGCGCATACAAGTTTTGCCATGACGCAATATTAAACGGAGAATTTAAATTAAATTAAAGCGTGAATAGCACCTGGCGCTAAGAAAAAATTAATGAAAAAGTCCATATTTTTTCTGCATTTTTATACCTAAAAATCATGATGGATATTGTAACGTTGTTTAACATTTATCTCTTGGGATGCCAGTTGAATTTGGGAAAATTTCCTGCTTTAGCAAGTTGCAAGGTTACTATTGGAAATTAACTTCAAGCACGCACATAATGGGGATTTTTGTTTTGATTTAGCAAATCATGCAAAGTTCTCATGTTTTATCATTTCAATTATGATAACATTGAAATCCCCATTGACATCTTTCACTAATGTCCACAATTAATGAAATAGATTTGGAATAGATATTGTCAGGCTGCTGCATTTGATTCCGGGCTAGATTAAACTGAGTAATATTACAGTAGAGCCTAACGAATGCTAAACTTACTGCGAACAATGGAGTAAAGTAGACATTGTCATACTGTGATAATGTTCTTATCGACTAAAAGTGTTAAAAATTTAAACAGTGTGCTGCTCCTCTACGTTAAATCATTAGTGTCAGGTGGACACTTAAAATCAAGGCTAATTATAACTTGTTATAATGTGCTACACACATAGATAGTATTGATTGTCAGGAATGTCAACGGGTGCATATTCTGTGCTGACTTGACATAATTAGATAAGGATGATAATGAGCAACTACAAAAATAATTAAGGATGACAGATGACATAATTGTCACGAAGTCTACATTATGTCTAAATTTAATTCCGCATCATCCGCTTGTCGTCAAGATCAAGTAGCTTTGTGACAGTAAACTTTAGGTTGCTCAAAAAATTTAAAATGTGGGCTTTCAAATTGATAGTTGGTTTAACCGTAGCGCATATTTATGTACTTGTGTATGCCACAGGAAATGTGGCCCCAAGGCAGGATCCCGACCCAATTTGTAATTTATCGCAAAGTCTCATCGAAGAAATCAAAAGTTATCAACCAGTAGCTGATCGTATAATTGAGCTAGTTGTGAACGGAGAGTTTAAAGGGAGGACTTATGACCAGCTAGCAAGGTTTGTTGACCACCACCCTAACAGAATGACTGGGGGACAAGGGCTTGAAGACGCTATTGACTATATTATGGAAAAAATTAGAAACGACGGGGTTGAAACTGTTTGGGCTGAGCCAGTCGAAGTTACCAAGTGGGTTAGGGGGATGGAGAGAGCAGAGCTTATCTCACCAGTCCGGAAAGAAATGAGGGTATTGGGGTTTGCACCAACGCCTGCTACGCCACATGATGGAATTACGGCGGAAGTCATTGTTGTTCACAATTATACGGAGCTTGAAGAAAAGAAGGATTTGGTAATGAGTTTAAAATTTCGTTAAACTTAAGCAAGTAAAGATCAATTCATTTATTTAGGTTCCAGGAAAAATTGTCGTCTACAACTCCGGTTGGTTGGGATCTTACGGGGAGACTGTAATTTACAGAGCTGGTGGTGCCGTGGCTGCGGCAGAACTTGGAGCAGTTGCAGCCTTAGCTGAATCAGTAACTCCAATGTCTCTCGATACCCCGCACACGGGAGGAACTAACTACTTATCTAATGTTACGCATATTCCTTTTGCCTCAATTACGAGAGAAGATGCGGAGATGTTATCTAGAATGTATGTAAGAGGAGACAATGTCACAATAAAGCTAACCCTATTAGACGACAATCTTCCAAACACAATCTCAAGGAATTCAATTGGTGAAATTACCGGAAGCGAATTACCAGATGAGAAAGTCGCTGTTACTGCACACATTGATGCTTGGGATGTCGGGCAAGGAGCGCAGGATGATGGTGGTGGCGTTATAATCTCGGTGGAAGCCTTGACCGTAATAAAGCATTTGGGATTGAGGCCAAGACGCTCCCTCCAAGCAATTTTCTGGACGGCTGAAGAACAAGGACTGGAAGGTGTCCAATCATTTGTCAATCAACATAGGGCTGATATGATTAATTATAATGCTGTCTTTGAATCTGATCATGGAACATTCCGAGCTAAAGGTTTAGACTTTGCTGGATCCCCAGAAGCGGGTTGCATTGTCCAAGAAGTTTTGAAGCTAATGAGCCCTATCAATGCCACTGAATTTGCAAGCTACCCATTAGTTGGCTCTGACATAGCTTTTATGATTTGGGAAGGAGTTCCAGGGCTAAGTTTAATGAATGAGAATGATAAATACTTTTACTATCATCATTCCCCAGCGGATACAATGGATGCAGAGAACTCTGAAGAGTTAGACTTGTGCACTGCAGTTTGGGCTGTGACCTCGTATGTTTTGGCGGATTTGAGTGTGGCACTTCCACGAAATGAAACTTTGGCGAAGTAAAAGAAATATTGTAATCAACAATAAAGAATTTAATTGCATTTAAATCGTCCTGTTTTTAATGTTTGCCATTTTGCTATTTTCACTACTTCCATTGCGTGACAAAACTGAAATATGATTCACGTAATTATCAACAAATTGACGATATTTTCTATACAGAAGTCTAACAGTGTAAAAATTGTTAACTTGTCGATAAAATTGGTCATTCCAAAATTAACCTTGATAACTGGCAACGACCTTAGGGTAGCCCTAAGATATTTTCCATTAAGTCCTTGATGTTTAGAGCAAACCCTCTTCATCGACTTTAAAAAAATAATAGAATTGGAAAATACATTTGAGCCAAGACAAACCCCAACAATTAATAAAATCCCGTCTACTCCCACTAAAGGAAATATGGCAAAGCCGGGCCAGGAGATTTGATCATGGAGTTTGACGCAGGCGTATAAAGCTACAATGGTTATTACGCATGCACAATGAGCTACATTGGGGAGGAGGATGAATTGAATGAGGTCATTTGATTGTTTGTTTAGGAGGTTGATTTGACGATATTGCATTAGCCCGTTTTCAATTGAAGGAAATTTTGTACATTTCAACTTTGCCTTGGCAACGAGGAGATAGTGGGATAAGCACTCTATGCCAAGCGCGAGAAAGTTAACGAGGTAAAAACTACCCTGTAATGTGGACATGAACATTATCCAAGCGTCCCAGCCAGCGACTGCAATTCTTGTAAGGGATGAGGAAAACTCATCCCATTCCATTCTCCATGACACGATGGAGCCCAAGAAGGGCGGCTTGTGAGGGTTCATAATTAATAGAAGAAAAAGGCACATAGGCATGGTAAAAAGTGAGTGAAGAAAGGATGAAAGAAAAACAGTCAACTTTAGATTGATCCTCGCGGCTTTAACTGAAATGAAATTTTTAAAGAATTAATTGGAGCGCATTGCTAAAAATGAAGTAATTTGTGTAACCTTCTGAATGTCTAGCTTCGAAATTTAGAAAGCCGTTTATAACTGCGAGCACTTTATCCTCGTAGTGGACTATACATAATTCATTTATTACTAATGTCCATGCAATATCCAGGAACATTTGGGCTTGTAATTTTACACCCGTGTTTAAGCTCGTGTTTTGGAAAAACCAACATGTGGAGAGAAGTGTGTAGATGAAATGGATTAAAATGTACAGTTTGTAAAAGGGAACTTTGGATTTTCTTAGGAGTTTGGGATGCGAACTTTGGCTTGGCCAGTTATATGGGGTAAGATGAAACCAACTTTGGGCAAGTAGAAATAACTTAATTAACCGACTATGCTTTTTATACATTATCCTTAGTGGAAGGAACGAAATTCCTGGAGAAAATTTTGGAAAGAGGGTATTTATGATAGGAGTTGGAAACGCTTTTGTTAATTTGATATAAAATTACCTTGGTTAAAATATGCAAGAGCAATTTGGGGAATGGAATCGAGAAGTGTGAAATGGTTGGAAATAGAACAAAACTGACTAAAATCCGATTCCATGTAGCAATTTCCTTAATTGATCTCTGATGGCAATCAAAGGTTATTTAGGAACGTCAATGTCGAATGTTGACATTGAGATGTTTGTGATTTGCGTCAGCTCCAGGAAAATAAAATTAAAGCATGGCCGGCATGTAACATGTAAATATTTAGATCATGTTGTCGAATGACTAATTAAATACTTTGGTTGTAATTAAATGTTATGAGATTGGAATAATGCGCCAAAATTTAATGCTACAGAAAATAATAATAGCCATTTTATAATATTTATCTCTAAATTGATTGAGATGGGAGAGTATTGATTGTTACGTTCCAAAATACACAAATCAAATTACATACTTTATCTGACATTACAAAATACTAACATATTTATTTTGGCTAGCGTAAACCTGCACTTGTCAGGAAAATTTTATCTCAGGGTTAATCGTAAATATTTCCTATTTTGCTAAACTAAAATTAATTTAGACTTGTGGCGCAATTACTGCCAAACAGTAAAAATGTTTTCGAACCTTCTCGGTATTGTCAAGTTGACAATGTCAACCCCTAGGATTTGTCTTCTTTAAAGCTTACTTCGCTCATTTGCGTCAAATTGAAATTACGTTAATCGTTTTCAATGTTCTTGAAGCAAGAATGGAAAGCTTAAAAGCATAATAGACAAGGTGACAAATTTTCTTTTTTCTACGTTATAATGGACAAAGCTTTCGTGCCTCAAGAATACTTAAACAAGTGTGTTCGAATTACAAATTTCGCAACTATTCAAGATACGACCTTTACTTTGACCTTAAAGGATATTGGCTATGTATAAAAATATTTACATTTAAATTAAACTGATATATTTTTACTTACTAGTGTGACAGTCCTTTTATAGCTACTTGTGATTTCGTTCCAGAACCGTTCAACTAATCTCTTGCTCAATAAATCAATAAAATCATAAAAGTAGAAAAATTGATCAGTTCAATTATTAAGCTTTCTCAGGTGCAAAGTCTGAACTGCATAATATCCAGCTAGAAATAATAAGTCCAATCTCATAAATTTCAGAATTGATAAACCTCAAATTTGCTCACTGTAGCAAAATGAGAACGCCTTCATCTCATTTTTAATCCATCATTAGATTTCCAGTAAGATTTTGCATTTCCCTATATAGTCACTTACTCATTTGAATCAGCTATATGACGCACTTCAAAATAGAATATACGAAGCGTAACATTTGAACGCATTGAATTTTAAGTGAACTTGTGCACATTCCGGTAAACCTCACCACCTGAAGTATAAAATTAAGAACAAACCTTGCAATAATTTATTTGCCTAAGAATTGAGATGAAACAAGTGAGGAATTACGAAATGAAGTTTTAACAAAATTAATATATCCGTCGACATATAACTGCCACGTTTGCCAAGGTGACCGGACGAGGATTGTAAGGAGTAGTTTAAGAGTTTAAGTACGGTCACGTCTGACATGGTTTGCACTACTGGACAGAAAACTAAAACGTACTTTTCGATAAAACAGAAATTTACAATGCCATTCCCCATTGTAATTTACTTTCATTTCCTATCCTCCTTACTTGTTAATGCAAGTAATAACTTCACATTTGAAGCAACTTCAGACAGACCTGATCTTGCAGAGTATAATTCTGCATTATTCTCTCATTGGGAGAGACCTACCCTTCCAATTAATTTGCAAATGGTCCTTCAAATTCGAAAGTTTCCGTGTTTTATATTAGTAAATAATTTTCTTGACTCCCAACTCACCTCAAATATCAATCCGTTAATACTTCGAAAGCCTACACCAGCCACTTTAACAAGAGATGGGTTATGGAGAAAGGAAACTCATCTTATATGGATCTTAGAATTAGGTGTGAAGAGACAACAATTAGATGTAATTTATCACTGCACGGGGTACAACAGTAGTGGAACTGGCTTGGATTACGACCCTAAAGGAACATTTCCAAAATTATGTACTCAGCTTAATCTGTTCAACATTTCAATTCACGTAAGACCATGGACTTGTCAAATTTCCCTGGACATACTTCCTCCAAGGGACATCTACCCGTATGGTTATTTTCAGCAAATTCCAGATATAAATATGTTTCAATATGCCCCACATTGGTCGTACTATACAAGAAGTGGAAATAGGGAAGACTTTTTCAAGCTTTTGCCAACCACAATACCAAATTTACACTACTTTATTACTCAAGGAAAAGACTGGAATCATTTGGACATTTACGAAAAGGAAGATTTACTCAGTGATTGGATAGGGAAACAAGTTAGGTTTACCTCATACGGTGATATCCATAAAAAACCTTATGAATACTCGTTTGATACATCAAACTCTCTATTTTTTGTAGCCACTTACTCACTTTCTGATTCATTCACATTGGGGTACTATGAGATTACAATTATTGTTCAAGTAACGCCTATTTCTGGGATATATAAGGAAATAAGTGGTGCCCTTTGGAGTACAAAATTGTCATCATATTCATACTGGAAATTTGAAACTCCGCACACGCATTTATTATTTGAAAATCTCTGGGTACACTTTTCAGAATGCTATAATCATATTTCGCATAATACGCATAGACGAATTGATGGAATGTTAAATGACTACGCGGATATTAAGCACGTCATGGCTCACATTTTTCATCACTTATGGGAAACTATAATCAATAGTGGCAATTATAGCATTTTTGGTAGAGTTTGTGTAAACGGAAAGATAATTCCATCTAAAATGGTGAAGATTTTTAGCAGGCACAGAATGGAATCAATCCTGGTTATTGAATGGAGGATGGGTAGTAGCCAAAATCATTACCCATTATTTATCCAGGATCCAATTAATACCTTTTGTTTCATTACTTGTGGCTTTAGAGGAATCACAGCGTTTGCGTTTATGGAACTTGTTAATGTGTACGATTTTTGGTTTTGGTTTTGCCTGCTCGTCACTTTGATTTTTCTTTCAATATCACTTCATGCAGGGGAAGATTTTGGCAAAACTGCAATATTATGTAACCTTTATTCATTCACAAAAATATTATTGGAGCAGGGCGACACATTTCAAAATCAATTATGTCTACACAGCCACAAGCGCATATCTGTAGGGTTTATGATATTAATGAGTATCATTCTGAGTAATGGCTACAGAAACAAAAATGTTTCTAATATGATAACCCCGAGAATATCTTTGAAATACGATAATATAAAAGAATTGGTCAAAGACGGATTTGAAATTTATGCAAAATCACAAAATGTAGGCTTGGGTAATGTAAACATTTTTAAGCAATTTTTTGTTAAGAATTATGATTTATCTTTGATAAATGTCACAACTGATTATATATTTGGCTTGCATAGAATCAAAATAATTGTTGAGAATGCGTCGAATGATTATTTTTCTGTGTTTTCAGAGTTGGTTTCGGATTTTTGGGTTGAAGCGCATGATAATTTTTACGAGTCGAAGGATGAGCTAGATTTGAATGCGCTTATGCTAAATAAGAGTGGACTGGCTCCTTTAAACATATTAAGGCTGTTGTTTAACCACATAAAGCTAACGGTCCCAGATCTCTACAACGAAATCAAAATTGGTGAAAGCTCCTCGGATCGTTTATATATTATTGAAACGAGGGAAAAGGTGGAAAAGCATTATAAACCTATTGAAGAAAAGAAGATACTGAAAAGCTTAAGAGAGTGTCAAAGGACTGCATTCATCTTGAGGAAAGCTAATGTGCAAAAGATAACAAGAAAACTGGAAGATAATGGAGTTTACGAAGGTAGAGAAATTTATAGACAGTCTTCGTTTCTTTTCCATTTTTATAGATTGATTACTCCGGAAGTCATTGTAAGGCTGGGTAGGTTTAAAGAATCTGGAGTTATAAGTAAGTGGATGAAAATTTTGGGGATGATTTCTGCTCTGAAAAATGGAAATAGTCTTGGATGGGAGTCAGCCAATAATGCTAAAGAGGATGATCCAAAAGGAATAAATTTGGAGGGTAATATCCTAGTGGTTTTTAGCGTTCTTTTGGCTGGATTGATCACTGCTTGTCTATGCTGTCTGCTTGAATGTTACAAAATTGTCTGGAATAATAGTAAGAAAGCCACACAAATGCTACAGAAAATAATAAAGACGTTTTTCACTTATCTAAGAATTGGTTAAATTGTGACAGGATTCAACAAATTATATTCTTAATCTGATAATAAATTATTGATTGCGTAAACGCGTAAAATTATGTCACATTGTTAATCCTAAATATTCCCGTTTCATAAGCTGGCAATGCAATTTTGACTGACGGATGGGGAGTAATTACTGTCAGTCAAGAAAATAAGTTCCTGTAACCTTCCTTACCTTCTAGAATTTGCTCTCGACTTATTTTCTGTTCGATTCGTGTCTTATGCTAATCATTTTCTAAAATGGAAAGTTTGGAAAGTATAATGGACAAGTTGACAAATTCCCATTTTGGGAAAAGCAGGTCAGGCTTTGTCATAATGGACAATGCGTTTGTGACTCAAGAATACTTAACCAAGTGTATTCGGAACTATTCCAGATTTTACCTTTATTTTGACCTTGAGAATGACATGGACTATGTATGACAATTTTTCACATTTCAATTAATACTGTCAGTTTAATTAATATTTTTGCTTTATAGTGTGACTGTCCATTCGTCTCAATTTGTGACTTCGTTGCGGAGTCGCTCAACTCATCGCTTGTCTCAATTAAACCATTACTTAAGCTGGAGAAATTCACTAATTTAATTAAGCAGTTTCCTCAAATCAAAGCCTATCGTGCTAAATCCGACCTCCCTGATATCCAGCAAGATGCTGTAGATCCAATCCCATACATTTCAGAGTTTATAAATCTAAATTTTGTTTACTGCGACAAAGTTAGAAAGTCGTCAAATGCCTTGGATTTTATCTCTGTGTTTTTCGTCGAAGCTGATCTACCCTTTTGGATTTGTTTAGCCCTTTCCATCTTACTCGTTTCATTTTTGTTTGGTCTGAAACTCAAAAACAAATTATTCGACTTTCTGTCGACCATCTCCGCTTTACTTTTGAATGATGACTACGCTGCCAAAAGGTTGCATTCAACCCTCTACGTTACTTGGACGTTGAGCTGCTTTTTCATTGGAAACTTTTATGCCGGATACATGACCAGCGCTATAGTTAGCCCGGAGAGTGATGTAAGAATAAATGATTTCGGAGAGCTGATGAATAAAAACTATTCGATTGTTTATGATTCCCCGTTTACTATTAATCAGTCTATTAATTATATAAAATCTGGCAAAGGTTTACGGGGCAAACTGGAACAGATATTATTTAATCAGCTAATTAATGCTTGGATTGCTCCAGATTTTAATGATTATTTAGAAAAGTTAAATAGCCAAAGTGAAAACTACGCAGCAATTTTACCAAGCGGATATGCAATGCGAACGGCGATTTCTGCTAATAAAATTGTTGCAAAAGAAAGCGGAAGAAAGTGCTACGTTGGGAAAACTTTAGACTATTTTAGTGCCGAATATTTCGTTTTCGCTGGAAAGCAAAGTAAAGAGTTGGGAAAGGGCTTTGCTATAATGAAGCAATCGGGTATTTTTGACGAATGGTGGAAGGAAGCTACTGGTTGCATTACATCCGATAGGGTGCAAAGTAGAGTCAAGGTCAAGAGCTTGACGGAGCTGAAGGACGACAGTGAGAGCGAATGGAAAGCTATGGAGATTGAGGGCAAGTTTAGAAGTGCCGTGGAGATTTGGCTACTATTTATAGGTGTTAGTTGCGCAGCTTTTATTAGGGAGCTTGCTTTGTTAAAGATGAAAGTAAATATAAAGTAGGAAATGTTAAGAAATATTGTGCAATTAAATACCAAAAAAGGTGAAAAGTAAATGTAACTGAAAAGCGATATGTTCAATAATCGATACCCTATTACCATACGAAATTCAGGGAAAATTGGTTTTGTCAATTAGACAATGATCTCAACTTCATTTTTCGCCATTTTGCATTTTTTGCTTAACCGGAGTTCAATTGCAGGTGCGTTTTGCAATAGCGTTTTCAAGCTACAACATTTTAACTCTACGGAAAATTCGATGATGGTTGTGTGGCTACTTCTTTTACTTCTTCTGACATTGGATAATTAATAATGCTTCTTTTGGCGTGGTTGCTCGTGTGGGTTAGGTTATTACACAGATGGCATTACCGCTATTCCAGGTATTACCGCTTCTAAAGGGGATGAACTTGAGGTAACCCTGAATGCAAAATATTTCCGTTTTACTCTCAAATTTAGTGATAACGCGTGTATCTTATTTGTCCTCTACACGGAGACAATTAACGAGACAACTTGGGCTATCCACAACTCTGGCTATGGGACTAGCGACTATGCCATGTTCTTTGTATATGTTGAAAGCATTTCAATCAGTGATCAGCTTCTATTAAATTTCAGTTTTGGATTGTTTTTCACCGATACTAACCCATTTCACGTGGATCTAATATTCTTCTCTGAATTAAATTCAGTCACAGCCATCCACTGCTATTTCTGTCTTGAAGGAGGTCCTCATATTTCATCACATAATTTATTGACTAGTCTACAAGCAACTTCAAAAGAGCTCAACAGTAAAGGAAATTCTCTTAGCGTTAACCTCGGTCATACATTTAATTCCCTTTTTGCGATTGAATATTGCCAAATATTCACAATAAGGAAGCCCAGCCTCTGCAAAGCTGCATCAAATGCACCCGTCCGTATACTCGCAGACGTATTGAATATCACCTTGACAAGAGAAACTACTCATCCTTGGTTTATTCACATCATTACAGGAGAATACTTGACTTTTACTATCCCAAATTTTGCTGTGACAAAGCGCGGCTTCTATACGCCACATGATGACGCCCCATTTAATTTAATTTACTGCTTAAGAATTTCAGAAGCATCATCTTTTGAATATTCAGTATTAACTGTTATCTCCTATCCAGTTTGGTTGTTACTATTGTTGATTGTTTTATTAGTTGGGTTTGTTTACAAAAATTTATTTTATGGATTGGACCTTCTTTGGATTCTTGTTGGTATCAGCTTTAAGAAAAGGCATGATAAAAGAATAGTCGGAGTATATTTAACGGGAGGCACAATACTTGCACTAATCTACGGAGCATTCTTTAATACCAGTTGTATGAACGTCTCAAATTTGCCAAATATTAAGGAACTTTGGTGGAAAGGCTACCGTTTCATTCTGTGTCATGGGCCACTTACGGCCAGTTCAACAAATATTGTTTATTTCGCCGATCTCTTCGTCCCAAATGATGTTAAAGTTGCGTCGAGAAAGGTTCAGCATGTATCGCGGTTTGGAATATTTTAATACTGTTTTGAAAGGAGGGGCGAAAATGGTAAAAGATAAATACTTGTGTAGTCAAGTGGACTACAAACAAGCGTTTCCATTGAATTTCTACGTTGGAATCCGCTCGCATCATTATTTATCGTCTCACTTTTATAAGGTATTGGGGAGCTTTGGTAGCTCAGGCATTTTGAGATATTCATTCAACTTTATAGCTGAAATGGGTGGGAGTGAAAATCAGCGGAGGAATGTTGCAAATCTGGGCATAGAGGATATGCAGAAATACAAGAAGCCGAAAGCTTTACCTAAAATTTCTGTACTTGGCTTAAGTTTTGTTGGGCATGTGGGAAGTTGTCTTGTGATTTTGATGGCGTGGATGATTGGATGGGGTTGGAGAAAGTCGATTAATGTAAAACACTATTTGTGGGCATTATTTCATGCTTTAGTAGGTGTAGTATTGGAAACAAGACAGTATTTATTTCGAAAAATATAGTCAAAAAAAGTTAGCTTAAAATAAGTTAGCTTATCCACTTGGAGCACGCTGGGAACTATTGAAGCCATGCGCTTTAGGAAACTGTGGTTTCCCTGTTTCATCCCAATCAATCCTCTCTAGTCTTGCGGTCCTGGAGCCATCATTTAAACCAGGCACGTCCTTCGCAGTGTAGACCATCCAGGTTTCCGTTTTATCTTTGAAAATGCCTAAGTATTATTGTTTTTGCTTGGTAAAATTAAAATATAAGTAGTTTACCAGGCGATTCCACAAAACTGGCGCCTCCAGGTCCAAATACTTGTTCTTCTTCGTCAGTTACAAAAACGGGCATTCCGACATCCTCCCAATCTCTGACAAGGAGAGGCTCCTTCTCAAATGGAATGCTCATCATTGTCAAGCAATAGCTTCTAGCATTGAGTTGTCCAGCGCTGATGACTAAATAGCTTGTGTTATTCCTGTAGATGAATGCAGGCGACCTATTTGAACAAAAGTATCTGGAGTTCATGTAACATTCCCAATTCTCCTTCGGACGCCTTAGGCGCACCCGCCAACCGCTGAGTGTTGTCGGGGTTACCATCGAATCAATGTAGATATCGTAACCATTCGGAAACTCCATAATGTTTTCTCTGCCCCAAACAAAGTAGGTGTAGCCCCCGTGCCTCATTACTGTCCCTGAAAGGACATTCCAATCGTTCGGGAGCATCTGAATGGGCGTGTCCCACTCCCCCATTGGATCTGATGAGTTTTGAGCTCGCATTCCATGAAGCTTGTAGGTGTTTGGCGAAGTGGAATAGATGCTAAAGTAAACGTAGAGCTCGAATCCAATTATGTGCATAGAGCCAGGATTGACATAGCCAGGGTTTAAGGTTGAAGAGTAGATAACCTTTTTGGTAGCGTTCCGGAAATCGGCGAGATTAGGGCTTTGGAGAAGGACGAGATCTCTGTAGTTATTCTCTCGCTGAAGAAGATAATAGTAGGAGTTTAAATAGAAGGCGGTTGGGGCAGGATTTATGGTTTCAGGAATGGGATCTGTAATTGGATTTGTGAACTCAATGGGGATCAGCCGAGGTGGGTGAATTGAAATTGAGAATTGAAAAGTCAGTACAAATATTATTTGTTTAATACCCATTTTGAAAACTAAGAAGATTTTAACTATTAAACGAATTCGAAGTTGGGAGTTAATATAATAATAGCTTTGGCATTAAATAAAATATTTTGCAGTTATCTCCTTTCAATATTATCAGACTTGGGAATGAAGCTGTGACAAAATGATAAGCTGTTTATCTAAATTTTATTACATGATATCTGAATAATATTTACATTCGCTGTTGTTCTTTGCGTATATGAATGTGACCTTGAACACTGCTATATTTTCACAAGCTATTTTGATAAAGTCATTACCATGTTGGACTACAATGAGCTGGCATAATTTATACAAGCTCTCAAGTGGAATCTAATTCAATTTTCATGTTCAAATTAATTAGCTGCGGTAAAACTCTTTTGTGGTTAATTAGCGGTTTGTACTGAAGCAAATAGATTGACTTTTGGAACGCTGTACATGACATGACAATCATGGCATAAATTAAATTCATGGAAATACACTAATATGTTAGGAGGATGCGGTTTGTAGTTTCCTGCTTGAAGACAATTAGAAAACTGACGCAGCATAAAATATTCTTTCAATAGATTTGAAGTTGTCCGAGATTTAAGTTAATGTTATTTATTGCAATTGAGTTAACTTAAAAATGAAAATCGTTACAACACTAGTAGTTTTAGGAGTGGCTTTATTACAAAGCCAATCTGTTCAATCTGATAGAAGCATTGATCCAGAAATACAAAAGAAGATTGACGACTATATCCAAACTGATTTTTTCTCTCAAGGCCAAATATTCGGGCTGGGTTTAGCAATTGTTCGGAACAATACTGAACTTTTGTACACAACCGGGTATGGATTGGCTAATATCGAGAAGGGGATCCAAAACTCTAACGAGTCACGCTTCTTTATTGGCTCAATTGGAAAGGTTTGGAAAAGTATTCCATTTAAAATATCTTTTTTTTTAATTTATCTTTCAACAGAGCTTTACAAGCGTGTTGGTAGTAAAATTGCTTCATGAAAAATTCCCCGAGCTGGGAGAAATGGCTTTGGACACTCCAATTAGGAAGCTACAACCTGAATTGAATTTCACAATGATTGATCGCTTCAGGTCGGAACAAATTAATTTTAGGGATTTGCTCGCCCATCGCGTCTGTCTTTTTAATGATGATATGCAGATATTTGCAGATCCTTTTCTGGATGACAAAGAAGTTTATTAGTAAGCTTTTGGTTAAAAATGCTGCTCACTATTTACAAATTAAACTAATTTATTCCATTTGAAGCCGTCAAAGATATACGGAGGAAGTTTGCGGTTTCCGGACAGACTTCAAGTATAGAGACACTACTTATTCCATAGCTGGCTATCTTGCTGGTCAACTCGTTAACAAAACGTATGAAGACGCCATGCAAGGTTTGCTAGATGAGTTAGGAATGAACAATTCATTTTACTTGAAGAGGACGGATAATATTTCAGAAATGGAAAATATGGCAATGCCTTACTATTTGAAAGATAATGAGACACATTCTTTAAATGAGGGTCTTTTAAAGTGAGTTCAATTTAATTATTAAGAATAAACTTATTCATTTAAATATTTTGCAGGCTCACCATTCCCTACAATGCTGGTGGTGGTCTTGCCACAACCCCAAATGATATGGCGAGATATATCCGCTTTCATTTAAATTCTGGAGAGTTGGATGGAACCCAAATTATTCCAAAGGATGTAATGAAGTGGTTAACAAAGCCGTCGAGCCTTACTCAATATTTGGCATTTAAACAAAATGAGAATGATGTCGTTTTAAATTCATTCGCATATGGATTAGGTCTTTCTCTATCGTCTTATGATGGATGGGAATTAATTGAGCATGCGGGTTATCTCCCGCCTTATGTTAACCACCTGAGCTTTTATCCGGGGAAAGGGCTTGGAATTTACACGACAATTAATACTGGTCCGCTAAGAGCTGATATGAAAATCTTTCACGCTTTTATATTTGAAACTTTGAATGGAAATGGGGACGCTAAAAAGAAAGTGAAAAGAATTGTAAAAAAGGGTTATGAAATGCCTAAATTGGCAGAGAAAGCAGAGCCTAAAGTTAAAAAGCAAGAGTATATTATTGGCTTATACGGAAGTGGAAATTTGGGTGATGTGAATATCACTTTGCGACCAAACCCGGAAACAAATGAGTCATCCTATTTTATTGAGTATGGGCGCTGGTATCACGGTTGGTTGGAGGAGATTCAGGATGGAATTATCTACAAAATTAATTTCGTAACGGATGTCGTCCAAGGCGATTATGCTTTGGGGTTTCCTATAAATAGCCATTTTGTTGTCATTTTTAATGATACTTTAAAGTTTAAAAGAGAACCAAAGATTGAGGGGGAATATCAGGGAAGTTTTAAACTAAATGTGACTTTGGATAAGTTACCGGTTATTCCATGGAGTCCGGGAGGCTGCGGATACGAAGAATCTAATTTGTTCAAAAGACTAATAATGTAAATTTATTAACTGCATAATTTAATAATCTGTATTGTATTTTAATCATCTTTCTTACATTAAAATTATTCAATACTAATGAATGTAGCCGTCTTTATTCTTCTTCTAAATTTTCTGTGCATTTTACCAAAATATTATCATATTTGCTAAATTGTCTTCAAACTACCGTGAAGTGTATGAATGTGAAAAGTTATGCGTTGTTACTTATCAGGTGAAACACGAAAGATATATTAAATTTTTTAGAAGTCAAATTTCAATCAGTTTCTACTCTAATTCCACTCAACATTTTTATCAGAACGCAGCGCAAAGCAGGAAAATGTCAATCAAATTAACATAACTGATAAAATTGATATTTTAGTACTCCGAATTCGAATAAAAGCATTAAACAAATTAAAAGCATGATGCTTCAATGTCATAAATTTGTTTCTGAGAAATATGAAGGATGGTTTTAAAACTTCAA
>JAHZMU010001362.1:0-14251 GCA_027743725.1 Rambutsinella grinnellia | reverse complement strand
TGAAGCAAAGATCCTTCCATGTGTGATGTAATGACTTGAGATTACTGACTTTGTTGTGGATATCCAGCAACTAAACATTTAAGATTATCAAGGATTAATCACAGATCAATTTCTTATGATTTCCTTCGTACATACCACACTAAATACTTTGGGATCAAGAACATCATCTGCTGTAACAATCGCATAATGGAACCGAAACGGAGACGGGAAATTCCTATTGAGCCAATCGGTATCCTTTACGAATTCCGAGTTCCACGGAATCCATAACTTGTCAGGTCGCTTTTCATCAGTAAATCTGAGTAAACCGATGCCGCAAACGATTGTGATTGCAAAGCAAGATACTATCGGAATGACTGGTCTGGAGCCTAGAAAATGTCCCCATCTGAAATCACACAACAATTAGCGACATGGACAAAATTAACTAATTATAATTTCATCTCGTAAACGACCTACTTGTAAAAGAATGTCTCAAGTGACTCCACTATCTTGAGACTTATCTTGTGCAATATTGACAACTCCTCCGAAGCCGGTCTGGAGGTAATGTTCGTCGATGGAGAGGATGGTCTGGAACTCGAACTCGGACCATTTTCAGCCATCAAGCCTATCAAATCAAAACTGATATTTACATACTTGCATAATGACACTTTACACAGCTTTTAAATTAAATGCACTTACAAAGAAAGCTCTTGTGTAGATCCAATCCAAGTCCCTCTTCAGTTCTTCATCCACTCATTCCCTTTTAATTAATGCATTTAATTTTCATTAGATATTAAAAATATTTGTAAATACACCACAAAAGCTCAAACTTGTTATTTGAACACGAGTTTCATGTTTTGAGAGTTTGTCAGCTGTGTCCAGTCAAGAGCATTCAACAAAGACACGTGTCGTCCCCGTCAGCGTCCTTTTCCTTTCATGCATTTTTATCTTGAGAACATGTAATCTCATTCATTGTTCATTAGGAATTTATCATGGAGGATGATAAGGAGAATACACTAAAGATAAGCTTCTCTGTAAACATAACCTTATAAAATGCAAGAGATAAACGGGCATGATTTACGATGGCTGCCAAACGTGGATTAACTTTCCATTTCGGAACTTCCGCAATTAAAATGCGAGTTGAGATCTTAAAGAAAACTTAAAAATCATGCGTAATTATTATAATGAATTGCAGAGCAAACATTATGACTGGAAAGTGAAGTTAATCACTATTATTTACGTCAAGAGAAAGTTTCCACATTCTTTCGGATTTTTTATTCAAAACATAATCCATTATTCATAACCCGCTTACGTTAGAGCCAGCACAATATTTACATAAAATATTCCAAGCTTTTATCAAAACAAAAAAATATTTGCAAGCCTTCATCTGCCCCTTGTCCTTACTTTTATTTACACTAATAATTTAGCAAACATCATCTTTCCTAACCTTCTCGAAAAAAAATTGCAAGGTTATGAAAAATACGGGAGAAAATCACGCTTCACGGTCGTGCTTGTGCGAAACAACCACTCTATTAAAGTGGTAAGTAAACTTTCAAGGGGAAAGTGGGAGGGGGAAAGTTTTCTCTAAAGATCTCTTCAGCTCCTGTCAATGTCAGTTTTATCAAGTGGCAAAAATGGCATGAAGCATGTGGCTTCATATCATATTATTACGCTCTTAAAGCCTCTCATTTACATTCAGATGGAAGGTTAGATAATGCCTTTGGCAGGCATCAGGCCGCAAATATTTTGCGTATTAGTGGAATGCCAGACTCCAGAATTGTGGTTGAAGGCTGAGTGTTTATGAGAAAGTTAATAGCTGATATTAAAATGAGAGAAAGCAGACAGCTTTCTCCAGTAAAGTGTGGTGGTATTTTGGGGGGACGTGATGTAATGAGTATCAGTGAAGGTTATCATTTCTACTAGAGATCTAGATGCTTTGTGACAACAACAGGGAAATGGCTTCAATCAAGCAGAAATATAATAGCTTTATACTGAATGAAAATGGGTTGAATGAAGAGTGCCTGAAGGGAAAGCATCTTGAAAGCAGAAGTCGATATGACGCAAGCATAGCAAGTTATTATTCGAGACTCGACTAGCGAAAAAGTAATTAAAAGTGTGAGAAAAACGCGTGGGTGTTTAACATTCCTTGCCTATTTACTTTCAATGAATGCAAAGCGTAAACATTTTGGGTTTGTAGATTGCAGGGAAAGTTGTAAGATATTTTGAAGAAATTCCATAAATATTTTTGGGCAATGTGAGACTTTTAGTTTGTCATTATGGGAAGTACAGAGTTATCATTGCACAATGGTCTATCGCCACAACACTCGAGCAAAGAATGTTGTAGTGAAATAGTGAAAGCTAATTGTCCACACGAGCAGAGATCTCTAGTTCTGAATAACTTTCTGACACCATCCAGTGGCAAACTATTCCCATGCTATCAGCATACTTATACCAATAATCATTCACAGAATAATTGCTTTATTGAGCAACCAGCTAATAAATGCTTGAGTGAAAATGTTGAAAGTGAAAACAAAAATTCGCATTCCAACTTTTTGTACATTTACTTCTTCTTTTCATATTATCTCTGTTTAACCCCGTTTCGGTTCAAAAGGGTCAAATCTCAAGCTTATCGTTTAGAACCGCAGTTTGAGATTCATGAATATTTGCCTCAGAAGGTAACTGAAATTAATTAATTTGGGTATACCAAAAATTAATAACTCGTTTTCATTTAGATCCTGTGCGGAATAGCTAACATTTTAGCTCTGCTTCGATATAGCGTTGAGCTCCGAAGGTGTATCGAGGAAGTCAAAAAGGACAATCCAATTTCATTCTTTAAGCTATTCGAAACTTGCTCCAGTCTTGTTTTTAAAACGGTTATATTTAAATGCTTTTGGGTGAACAAAGGGAAATTCTTGAAAATCGTCAGGTTTTTGGATAACCCGCTCATTTTACCGTTTAACAAGTTTAAGGTATGTTAATTATTATATTTAACTAAACATTTTTAAATTTAACAAGATGACTTATTTAGATGGAGTCGATTTACACCATCTCATTCCTCTGCACCTTTTATGTAATTATCGGCTTTGCACGCATGATTACTGGCTCTGGATTTGTCCACCCGTCTGAGCTCAACCCGTCATGGTGGGCTAGGCGTCTCGTTGCCGAAGGTCGTTATTCCATTTTTCTCTCAAACGACTCCAACTTTCACTCTGCTCCGGATCACAACGAAATTACGTCATTCGATGCAATCATCGCCATTATCACAGGCGTCACCCTCCAATGCAGATTTATCGCTGGCTACTTTGTTGATTTAGGAATTCTTCTCTGTGTCCTAACATTATGGGCGCCTGTTGCAGGTTTCTCTGCAAACATTCATAAACAATTGAATAATCGCAGGAGAAATTCTTATTTTGAAGGTGAAAGCGAAGCTCTTAATCAAAAACAGGATGGGACAGAGTGCGCCCAAGCGGAAGATGTCATGAGAGAATATAAGGCATTGAAGAGATTAACCGAATTAATAAGCGAAGCAAACGGTGCAGCAATTTTGCCCTTCATAAGTGAAGCCATCTTTGGCTACGCAATTTTCTTCGAAGATGTCATCATCACTCAAGATTTCTTTCACAGAATCATCCTCATCTGCTTCTACTTTTGTGCTGTGAATATTCTCGTCTTTTCTGCTGATATTTGTCGAAAAGTAATAATTAAATTGATTATAACATTCTAGTTCAGATTTTTTAAATTTAACTAAATGCTTCATAATCTTTTATAGATGAAATGTATGAAAGCTTGGCTCTGGGAAGAAGACCGATTCTCATCCTTCCCCAGTCAAAAGCTTATGCTGATATTACATGACTTGTCAACAAACTCAATTGGCATTACTGCCTCGGGTATTTTCATAATCGATTTCTATCTTGTTGGATCGGTAAGGGGAATAAATATTCTCGGTTATTAATTCTTAATTTCTTAATAAAATGCAACTCATTTTAATTTATTGCAGATGATCAGCGTGCTAATCACATTGTTCATTATTCGTCTCCAATACCAAACTTTAGATGCTTAGCTTTTTCATTTATGGATAGGACCAATTCAGACTTTCACGCAGCTTGTTTCGATTTGTATTGCAACAATATTTTATTGCATCGTTTCTTTCTTCACAATTTTATAATTTAAGTAAGAGGGAGATTCCTCCAAAATGATATTCGTTTTTCAAATGGCTCATCCGTCATTCCATAGCTCATGTCAATTAAGAGATAGCGCAGGGTTTCATCCGTTGGCTTTATTGGTGTCCACTTTACCCCACGGAAGTTGAGATCATGTCTTAGCAAATTAAATTTTATTTAATAAAAGATTTTTCAGTTTAAAACTATTGAATTCATTAAAAACCAGCATACTTGTCTGCTGCGAAATCAGCCCAAAGTTTAACAAAATCAATTGACATCTTATAATGGACTCCATCCTCGGGCATTATATCGTTGGAAATTGGAGTGTTGAACTAAAAGTAAAATCAAACTGATGAGTCTTGCCGTTTATTTTAAGAAACTATTCCATACCTGTATAAACTGCTCATCCCCGTGACACGACCCGTAAAAATGATGCCTCTTCCCAAGAATATTTAGATTAATCCATTTCATAATAGAATCCCTTAACAGCTCAATCATATAATGGTAATCTCCCCGGAAGAGACAAACCATATGAGCTAAACTGAACTCTCCAACATGCAAGTAATAATAGAGGTAGACATCCGAAACTTTACTCTGCATTCTCGCACTTTCCGAAGCAGGATAAAAGAAGACCGAGTCGCTAACCATATTTGTTAATTTCTGTTGATGGCTCTGCTTATTCTTAATTTTTTTGATGTTTCCAAAATACTGCTCCCGAATCTTTCTCGATGCCTGGTCATTCCTTTGATAAAAGAGGATTTTGGGGGCGACATCATTCCAGTCATTATTTAGAGCTTTTACTAATGTCTTATTTTGAATAAAACCAGCGGATAAGATCAAGCCTTCATCTGCATTTACGCCTGTGATCCACGGCACCCTATTTTCAATACGCCCCTTTTTGAGCAGAACACCAGGGTCTTCTGTAAGAAACGCGTTTTCATCTTGGACACTCTCAACCGTAGCTGTAAAAACTGCCAGTGGATGATGAAGAACATCAACGGTCTCTTTATGGACGCCAACAAGAGTGGCCGCGTCAGTTTTCTTGAGACATTCCACCATCGCTTTTATGTCATTCGTTGGGCAACCCAATTGTCCACCGAGCCTTAGCGCAGCTTGCTTTGGCTCTCTGGATAAAACGAAAGGACTAATAGCTGTGCCGCTTTGGGAAATTCCTTTGTAAAATAACCCTTTTGACATTTTCGAAAGCATGTGGAAGTGGACCGAAGAACCACCAGCACTTTCGCCGACAATCGTAACTTTTCTTCTTTCTCCGCCGAATTTTTTAATATTTTCTTGAATCCATTGGAGAGCACGCACTTGATCCTTTAATCCCATATTGCCGCGGACCACGCCATCGCCTAATGAAAAGCATTATTAGTATTTTATGCGATACATTTAATGATTTGACTAACCCGTATTTAGAAAGCCTAAGGCCCCAAGTCTATATTGAATAGTTACGAGAATGACAGACTCATCCGCAAAATATTTCCCACGAAAGACATCGCCCGAGCCGTAATGCAAAAGACCGCCATGGATAAAAACGATGACGGGTAAGAGCTTTTTGGGCTCCGGCATCTAAGAATTTTCAAATAATTTTAATCTTCCCAACAATAAAATTGTTTTACAATTTACCTTCGGAACAAAAACGTTCAGATAGAGACAATCTTCCTCTCCATAAAACTGCTGAGTGATTATATCCACTTGCATGCACTTCGGCCCAAAATCTGTTGCATCTCTGACCCCATCCCATGGCTCTGGAGGGAGTGGAAGCTCAAACCTTAAATTGCCAACCGGTGGCTTTGCAAAAGGTATTCCTAAATATTCGTGAACATCTCTTCCATGCCTTGACTGCGTGACAATTCCCTGAAGTTTACCCGTACTTATTTCAACTATTGGGCCTAATATTTTCCTATTCTTATATTTATTATAACTTATAGCGGCGACTACTATTAGGATAGAGAATATTAGTTTTTTCTTCGCCATTTTTATAAATAAATTATTTTTCACAATACCGCAAGCATTATTTAATTTAAACCTCCGCACTTGATACTGTTGATACTAGAAGCGATATGATTGAGAGACGAATCGAAATCCTCATTTTGGGATTCTGATTCATTTTTTATGAAATTGGTGAATATGCATTAGTGTCTGTTTTATATGAATCTTCACAGATGTTGAGACAGGATGCGGTCATGCAAGGTGGTTAAGATTGTAGGGTGGAGGCGAAATATAATGAGTGAGAATGCAGCCCGAAAATTCACCTTTATTGTTGGGAACGAAGCCAGTGTTTAGAGCAATCAAAGCATTGTTACCCTAAAACGGGTTTAACAATACGGCCCATTACTCAAAATTCATGTAATAATGTATAAGACATGGTATTAAGCGGTGCATGATCTCGTGGTTGCATGCAAGATAGCCTTTTGTTTACATGCATGAATTGAAATGAATTACTTTGTATTTGGTAAAATTTCAGTGTGAAAGATATTTTTATTTTCATAGCGTAATTTTTGGTTTATCGGTTTCCTTAAATAAAGTATTTTGAGCATGAGTATTACGTAGGTTAAAGCTTCTTTGGATAATACTGGCATTATGCGCATATTAATTCGTATGCACATCTGTCACAAATTTGGTAAGTTGAGAGATTGCCAAAAGACGCGACGCTTATGGAATGGCTCGTCTATCACAGATGGTTCATCACTTATTCTCAGGTACTTAAGGCCATCCGGAGAGGGGATGACTGGATGCCATTCCACGTTGCGGAAACGGAGAATGGGGCTTTAATCAAATGATAATAAATATTTTTAATTTTGTGGAATTGCTTCACAAATAAATACTTTGAGAAACATTATTACTCATCGCTTGCAAATGAAGTCCAAAGATGAACGAGATCTTTTGACATTTTATAATCGGGATTGGATGGTCCAATATAATGAACGAAATCTCTATTAAAGAGCATCGCCGTTTCATCAGAGTGGCAAGCTTTAAAAATTTTTAAATAAGTTAACCGATTAAAATTTGATAAATATTTCATAAAAAGCATACCATTTCCGTTGCCTTTCTTGGGATGGATATTTAAAAAGTTTATGACACTCTGCTTAAATAAAAATAAGCAAATATTTATCCAGTTTGGAAAGTATCCCTCTTCAGCACTTGCTAAGAGGTCGCCAGCATTATGAACACCACTATAGTCATAATAATACAAGTAAGTTCGAGTATGCTTGGCTTCCAATTGCGCCGCAACAGCCCCAGGAACACAAAATAAGCGGTCTCCAAACAGATCTGTGAAGGTTTGATTTAAGCGAGCATCATTAATATATTTTTCTCCTCCGAAGTAAAAATCGCGTAGCTTTTCAGTGGCATCGGTTCTCGAATTCGGATAATGTAAGACGGAAGGTGCCCAATTTTCCCAGTTGTTGTTTGCTTCGTTCAATTTATACTGACTTGCGATTAGCCCTGTTATTAGACAGTCAATTTTTCACTAAAGTTTAACGAAATTTAATTTAGTGGATTTTGACGCATTTAATTATTCACCTTTTGAAATAAGCTGCCCCTCTTGCGCGTTCACTCCGGTCATCAATTGAATTCGGGGGAAACGACCTTCCTCCAAAATCTTTTGAGGCTCCTCAGTCATAAAAGGAGATTTTGCGGAAGCTACTTCAATTGTTGGTACAAATGTGCTGATCTGAGGTCTATAAAAATCCTATAATTAAAAAGGTAAAGAGTTAGATCTGCCACGGTCCATAATTATATGACTAAATTGTAAAAGTCACCATTAGTTCTTTGTGAGCCCCGACAATTTTCTTCGCATCTAACCCTTTTAAGCAATTTGCTATCTCCCTCGATGTCGTTACAGGACATTCGAATTTCATTGCAAATCTTTCCGCTTGCTTCTTCACGTTTCTGTAAACTGCCCAATAATTAATGGACGAGCCACTTTGATGGATTGCTTTATAAAATAATCCTTTGGAAGCAGGGGAAAGCAAGTGATGGTGGACACTGGCTCCGCCCGCCGATTCACCTGTCCATGAAATGAAATTGTTAATTCTTTCAGACCGTGGGACATAAATTTCAGATCATTTCTTTTCTACACTTAGCATATTCTGCCCCGCCTATATGGAATATTCCCCCGTGAATGTAGACTAGCACGGGTTTGCCTTTAGTTCTTCCTAAATGGCTTACAAAGACATTTAGATAAAGACAATCCTCCTTTCCCATTATAAATCCTGTGGCAAAGTGCTCGAGTTGAAGGCAGGATGGTTTGTATGATCTTGCGGGAAGGACACCCTGCCACTGCCATGACTTTGCTGGCTCTGGTGGCTAAAAAATAAAAATCATTAATTGAGATGCTTTCAAAAATCAGATTCAGAAATTGTGCTAATTACTTCAAATCTTAATTTCCCAATTGGCGGCTGTGCATAAGGAATCCCTAAATACTGACTAAATGTGTTTCCATCCCGGGATACCTCAATTGTCCCGATCACACCTCCCAATTTTGTATAAACTACTGCGCTCGGGTCCCTCCTTAAAAACTGCTGGTAAGCAAGATATGCTATTGCAGCGAGTGCAATATTAATTGCTCCTCCAACCATCATCGTACGTTTAAGGAACTTTATGGAAAAGGGGCATGATGAACTTTGACTCTTTTGGGCACTGCTTTCCCCTGCCATTTGTATTTGTGATTGAGATAGTACTCAAATTTTAGCTACATATTAATTTGATACCTTTACACATTACTGGTTACAGCATAGCACTGATACTGCGGGTACTTTCTGAAAAATTGAAGTGGGTAATATCATGTGAATTTTTATTTCTATGCAAGGCTCGTTAGCAAATTTCAAGTGAGATTGTTCACATGTGTGGGAAAAGGGCTAGACTGAAATCATATGAATGTAACAGGTTTTCCCGGACTCGTGAATATTATGCATTTGTAAATAAACTTGCTGGTATATTCATGTGTGGGTATTTACTAGGTGTAATGATGTACGTGCATGAGCATAATAGGGTTTTACGCGAAACAAGGTTGTTGTGTCTTGATGGTTAAAGGAAATACTTTAAAGCATTTTCTGAAAATGTCTGCAATTGCAGTTCTCATAATTTAAATGAGAATTGCGCAACATAACAATATGGTTAGTAATCACCGCCATTAGGCAAGGAAAGGAATCTTATTAACTGGAGATTAGCACATGCCACAAAAATAAGGAAAATCAAAGAATTATAAAACTATGAAATTGGAGATTTTTTATTTCGATTTCATGCAAATTTCAGGAATGTCTGAGATCTCCAATCTTATCTGTAATTTTATAAAAGACTCGCAAAATGGGTTGAAATATATTCGCGGTTAACTGCCAATTTAAGCTAATTATTGGATATGATTTGCAAAAAGTCTGATAACTTTGATGAAGCATTTCATGCGATTTGCAAGCTAAATTCAAGGCAATACAATTGGGTCAGATTCATTCATCCTAATTCCTATAAATCAGAGTTTGACATCTGCGCTATTGAAGTTTTGAGCTGAGACAAGGCTGAGACTTTCTGGACAATGTCTAGTTTGGAGTTTGAATGGGTGACATCTGAAATGAGAGGATGCGCTAAAAGTCACTTTGCAGAAAATTAATTCAATCAGATATTTTTGCATTAGTGTTTACGCCAATTAAGCTGATGAAAATTAAATATTGCGAATTTACAGAAGAAATGTCAGACTTGACCGGTTATTGAATGTCGCTTGCATTTCATACATTGATGCCTACTCACTCAATATTTTGGCTTCATGCTTCATTTCATGCTACAATGCAGTCAGTTTGAACTAAACCGACTGTTAAAATGACATCCAGAGAAATGTTAATTGTGCTTCACCTGCTAATGTTAGGAACATTTGGATATTTTATTAAGGCGGAACGAATAAACATCCAGGCTCTGTTCGACTATGAAAAGGTATTCATTTTTACTAAAATCTACTGGATTTATTTCACCTTTTCTTAATTGCCCCATTCCACATCTAGGGTTTAATTTTCTACAAAGATGAATCCATCCCCGCTTGCTTCGTGGATACTTTTACAAATCCGGAGTCAGGATTGCCAATTTTACATATCCCCGTCGTTTTCTTAAATGACACGAGGAAAGATGTGCTGCGCAACTTGTCGGGAGTGGGGGAAATTTTCTGCAAGTCTCTTCCAGTTCTACCCTTTCATGCACGAAAATTACAAAAGAGGAGAAAAAGGCAAACGTATGGATATTTCCGAGAGGTTCCAGGGGAAGCCAGATCTTATGGAAGCGCGCATATACCAAATAACATATTCGGACAAGCCCAAGTTCAGGGTCAGGTTTTCGGCAACGGACTGTTTTCGGGGCAAGCACAGACACAAGGTGGGGGAATGAGTCAGTCTCAAGTCCAGCTTTCTGGTGTTGGAATAAGAGGGACAATCTCTAGGTAGGCTATGGCATTTTTAAATCCAAGCTACTTTTGTGTTATTCATTGGCATTTTTATTGGATTGATAAGCTCATCGGGAAATGCACTAACCCAGCTCTCTCTCGGAAACGGAGTTGGTTCTGGGCAAGCTTCGGGACTGGGTGTGGGACCTTCCAATTCTCAGGTTCAGGTAACTCTTGGCCAAGGGAACGAAGAGTCGATGGCAAGCGCAAGTGCAACATCGGGTGGGGCAAGTGCTGGAATTAGTGGTGGCCAAGGAGGATATTATAGGCATGAAAGTGGGTCCGGATTAGGAGAGGGTGTGGCCACCAACAACGTAAGAAATGGATATTCTCCTGGCTCCAGATATTTTCATGATGCTTCAGCACCCGGTACTTTCTCGAGAAGTCAATATAGAGACCATGAACAGCAATATCCTACACAGCAGTCGGCTTATATTCCACAAGGATCACAGCATGACCAAGTTGGGAGTCAGAATGGTAATCAATTAAACGGGGGTTATCGTCAAGGATCATTGCCTGATTATTCGAGTACCTCCGGTACAAGACGACAATTTAATGGGGAAACCGGAACATCCAACACGGGATCGTATCCAGCCGGATACCATCCTGGAATAGGTGTTACATCAACTTCTGGATTTAGACCTGGAAGTGGGCCAGCTCCCGCTTCGCAACAATTCATTAATGACTACTCAAGCTATGGTTCTTCAACTGGGCGGGGAGATCAGAGTATAAATTCACACAGGGCTGTTCCATCGAGCCATGGAATAACTGAGAATGGTTTTAGAAAAGCTACCGGGCATTCAAATGGGTTGCATTCCACAAGGAGAGATTACCAGGATGGAAGACAAGGATCGCCCTATGCTCAAAGTAGCACTCCAGGTGCATACGCTTCATCCCATGGCATAGGTCAAGCGCAAGCCCAAACGGTTTATTTCGGAGAGGGAGGTTATACACACTTCAGAGATAGTCAGCCAGGCTCTGGAAGATATGCAATTGATGGATCGCGATATCAAGATCAAAGCGTGGGGTACACTCCCGGTCAGCAACAAACTGGGGGAGGAAGTTCAGCCTCTGGTGATCGTGGGAGGTATAGTGGAACTGGTACTACTGGGGCAAGTTCAGCTCACCAATATCCTAATCAACTGCCAAACTTTGGAAGAAGACAGGAAGTAACAACTACTCCTATTCCAACATCGACTTCAAGAGTTCATCCCGGCTACGGAATAGGTTATCCACCAAGTGGAACTACTTCTAGTGGATATCTCCCATCCAGTATTCTAACACCTCCTCCAGATACTGGACGGAGGGGGGCAACATCCTCCTATATAGCTAATCGAAATGGTCAGTCTCAGCATCATTCAGGAACTGCCAAAGGCCAACCTTACAGAATTAACGGCCACGGCCAAGTAACCCCAGCAGGTCCGGGAAGGCATTCTATTGCCCCAACCACAACTACTATAACTGACACGAGTGCCCCTGACACATCAGGACAAAGTGGTTTCTTTCCCAGCTATGGAGTATCCCGTGTCACCCCAGATGACCCAAATGGTTCAAAATGCACAATAATCACATTTAGCTGCACAATCGTAATAGAATCAAACGGAAGAGCTAAAATATGCAAACCAAATGCCGTTCGAGTTGGAGGCAGGCATGCAGGGACCCCTACTGGAACGAATGATGCCAAAATATGCTGTTGCTAATTTATTCCAATTATTTACTTTATATTAATTTTTATCTATTTTCACTGCCATTTCTTCATCCTTTTAGCTTTCATATAATTAAAGTTATAATTTAGCTCATATTTCGCCTTTATTTATGATTTTCATGTCAAACGCAATTCTTTTTGAATAGTCGGTTGCCTTGAATGACATTGACCATCTCATTCAACATCCCTTTTTGGCTTAAATGCTCACGATGAACTCAAGATAATTAAAAAATTATGAATTTCTCAAAAAGACGTTATTTTTGATTGATGCGAGAAGGAAATGCTCACACGCCATATCATAAACCAGTAGGGCAATGTTACTTGAGGCTATTTACATATTTTAAGAAGATGTTAGGTTTATGATGACGTGTTAGCTTTAATAGATTTTGTTGACGACAGCACCAACCAAGTCAAGTACTGAATGTGAGGAAGCCTTCCTCAGGAAGGAAACTGAATATTTAAAACTTCTACTTACTCTTCACTCCATAAATAACTGCGTAAATACTGAGGTGTATGCCTAAATGAGAAGGTGTCGAGTCCTCCCCTAATTTGCATCTTAATAGCATCATTCTGACTTTAAATGGTTCATTGCTTAATCTCTCCTCGAGATCATTTCCTACTGGCATATTTCTGAATTGATTTTTAATTATGCAATGCACGTTTCCCTTTAGTAATAATCGTATGGGTTGATGAAGAATCATATTTCTTTTAAGTTATGAGCTCCCTTCAAAAAAATCTTAGGGCTTGTCCTATTTAACTATTCCTAAAGTGACAGGTGCTGGTTTAGTAGTTCACAGAATGTTTTAGGTGAGTACTCTCCCCTTGTCATCATCCATCATCATCCGCTTCTCTCTCAGATTCTTTCAAGAACCAACTTGCTAAAAGAACTTGTAAATCAGATGGAAACAGGAAGTGAAACCCATTTCTGAGCCCACTCACTTGTCTTGTCCATCGTCATCATCATAAAAGTAGCAGAACATATTTCTATTAAATGTTTGATGTAATAATTGCAGGGGGAAATGGCCACTGTCATAATAAGTCAAGTTGAGCTCTTAATTGATAACAAGATAGGTTCTTATGTCACTCAGTAAATAGAAGGGTTTGACCTCCCACTTGTCTTGAGACTGACAGCGGATATAAATTCTTAAACTGCTATTACACATAAGAGTTAAATAATTTTTCTTTTTTGTCTTAGCGTAGAAATAGGATGAAAATGTGTCAATCTTTTAAGTTTGGCTCAACGTTCGCAAGTAAACAATATGAACAATTATGATTTCAATGTCAAGTCCACCAATCCAATAGGTCATTTCCTTTTTGGATGAGAGCATAAAGCTTCGAGTGCGATATGGAGAGAGTCGCGCCCAGTAGGAAAAAATGTACCTCACCTTAACTCAAACTAAATGCAAAGAGTAAATGAGATTTTATTAGATAATTTGACATGGATAGTGGTGAAGCGAGGAAACATATGTCGGTCTATCGCCTTATAAAAACTAAAAGTATTTCCGATATGTTGACATTGACATTGAAGATAGTTTCGTGTGACATGGTCTGTTCCAAATATGCGCTTATATTTATAGAAGGAAAGAGCATTATTTTATATTGGAATGGTTTTATGTATTTTTATTGAGGACAATTACATCTCATAATGGTTACAAGAATAATTTCGATAACAGTTTGCTTTTATAAAGAACGGTACAATTTGAGATTTTTTTTAACCTGACATGAATAGTAATTAAATAATAGTTTTCTGTTAAATTCCTAAATCTCCACTCCAAAGCCGAGTTTATGTCCTCCTTCATTTATCTTTTTCGCGTCAATCAAGCAAGAAAAAATGAATTTGACAGCGCCCATCGCCCCCTCGATTCCGAGCCCTACCATACTCTCCTCGTTCACTTTGGCCTTGATGGCTATGGTGTCATCGTACTGGAAGCGGCATCCTAAGTTGTAGAACTTCTTCCCTTCACCCAAGTCCGTTCCGAA